>PVKY010006494.1:0-15922 GCA_004027775.1 Bradypus variegatus
AGAGAGAGCAGGCTTTTCTTGGGGTGGTTTTGTGTGCTCCTGTTGGTGTTTCCACATTGCTGGCTTCTTCAGTACACAGTCTGGGCTACTGAGGCAAGAAGAAAACCCTGGGTACCCCTGTTGTGTTCCTTGGGTCCCAGTGTCCCTCCTGATCTGCCTTCTCTCCACTGCAGAGATTGTTTGTTTAGCATAAATGTCCAGGGTTTTCACTTGTACTTAGTGGGAGGAACAGGGAGATGTGTGTCAGCTCCATCTCGGACAGGAACCGAAAGGCTGGATCTTGAATCTGAGAAAGTTCATCTGGGATGTGATCATCTGAAGACTCACAGGCTGAGATTTCTGGGATTTCACCCATACAGTCAATTTCACCAACATTAATAAGAATTTTGAGTGATACTGCCTGTGCCTCTACATTCCTTTTCTGATTCATCTGATAATTGTGAAATGTTTTCCTCTGTCAGTTTCCTTCTCTTTGCCGTTTGGACATGAAAGGGAATAATTCTGAATTCTTATTTGTTTTCAGTGATGGTTACAAAAGGCTACAAAGATAGCATTTCTATACTTCTTTTATACCATCTTGAAAGGTGATGCAATACTTTGAGCACCATAATAAGAAAACTGAAGAATGACGTGATATAATGTTTCATTTCTCATTATGCATTACCTTTCTAAGTGATTCCATCATTCTAACATCTTCTTGTTTTAGTCTTTTTTTAAAGTGTTTAATTGATGAGTAATTATGAAATAATTCCTAGAACAGTGAGAAGGCAGAACGCTTTAAGATACAGGAAAAATAAGCTCACCGAGACCCCATAATGTCTACTGATGCGTAGCAAGTTACCACAGAGGTGCTGTTGGCTCAGAGCCCCGGGTTTTTGTGATGTCGCAGTTGCTGTGGGCCAGAGCCTGGGCATGGCTCAGCTGCAGCTCCACTCAGGGTCCTGCAGGGCTGCATTCACAGTGTGTGTGGGGCCGCGTAAGCCTTTTAGGCCCATTCGGGAACGAATCCACTTCCACACTCGCTCCGGTGTTGGCAGGATTCATTTCCTCGTGCCCGCAGGACCGAGTGCCCTGGCTCCTTGCTGCTGTTGGCTGGAGGCCTCCCTCAGCCACTTGTCACGTGGCCTCCAGGGTGGCTGCTGGTGTCTTCAGAGTCCTGAGTACTGTGATGACATCCCATCCAGCTGCCACATTCCACTGGATGGGAGCAAGTCACGGCTCCACAGCCCCCCGGGTGTGAAGGCCAGAAGGCAAGGTGCCCCGCGGTCACCTTCCAGCACACCTGTCGAGTACCTCAGGTCTCAGGTTGGGTGGAAAGTTCATTGCAAGACAGGATAAATTTTAGTCTTTTTATTAAAAATGAATTTCTCTTTATTCTTTGGAAAACCTCTAAGAAAGAATAAAAGTCTTATCAATTCTTCCTGATTGTTTAGAAGTAATCAAGAGAGAAACTGAAAAACTTAATCTGGGTCCTATGGGCCTGTTGGGAGGACAGCACAGATGAAGCCCTGGGAACCGTGTCGTGGTGACGGTGTCGGGCCGGGACTTGCCCTGCGCAGGTGGGAGGCATTCCGGGGGCAGGGCAGTGGCCCAGGCTCTCCCTGCTGCCTGGGCCCGAGCCGGGCCCCGAGGCTCCCTGGTTGTCTGGAGTCCCTTTTATAAACAGCAGAGCGAGTCTCTCGCACTCCTGTAAAATGGGAGCCCCACACCCTGGGAACGCTGCAGGGGTTGGCAAGGGCGTCCGAGGTGGTCTGGGCCTGGGAGGCCAGAGAGGGACTGGGCCGTTCCACCCGGGAGGTGTCCTCAGTAATTTGAAGCAGAGAAAACAGAAGATGGGGAAATTGCGGGGTGGCGGTGGGGTGGGATAATATGAAAGAAGGGAAATGAGGTGAGGATAGTGAAGATTGTGGTAAAAAATGAAAAGCCCCAATAAAAGCACACAAAAGAGGGTGACATATATGTTGCTGAAGAATATTAGGAAAGAAAGTGAGGGGAGGAAAGAAGGGGGGCATGAAGTAGGTTGTAAAAGGAATAAGTGGATCTAGCCAGGGAAAATACAAGAGAGCACTGCTGTTCTGTATTGGTTAAATATTGATGTTCTGCTTTTCAGATAAAGATGATTCCAAGGTAGAAGAAAATGCTCTGTCTTGAGATTTTTCATAGGAAAATACATAGCATTATATCTTTTAGGATACAAAATGTTTTTTACTTTCTTTTTGGCATGAGGAACACTATTAGGGGAGAATGCCTGCCAATAAGCGTTAAGTACTTAATTTTTATTCCAAGCTCCTTAGGCTTGTTGAATTCCAAAAAAATCAGTATGAATGAAATCTTTGTCAATATTTAAAAAAAGAATTTAAAAATTCTTATGCACAATTAAGTTTGAGAACCAATGAGCTACTATATGTTATCAATATATAGCGAAGTATACTCTAATAGGTGCTATCCTAAGTTATGCAATTTATTGGGTATTTTTTCTCATTTTATTATGATAATGGAATTTGGAACTTCATGATCAAGGTACTAAAAAGAGATTGCCCCTTCCTCAAAGGAAATCAAGGAAAATGATCTCAGCTATTTAGGTTAAGAAAGTATGTCTAACATCCCAAAGTAATTTGGGCAGCGAATAAGAATATATTTACAGGGCCCCCTGAGAAGGGGAAAGTGCGGAAGTGTTGGACTTCCTCATGTGGACTGACGCTGATGTTCTCACAAACATTAGGACTTGTGGTTTGATGTGCTGAGCCCACTATCATGGGACTTGCCCATATGAAGCTCGTTACTGCCAAGGAGAGGCTAAACTTGCATATAATTGTGGCTAAGAGTCTCCTCCTAAGTACCTCTTTGTTGCTCAGATGTGGCCCTCTCTCTCTGTCTAACTGAGCCACCTCAGCAGGTGAACTCACTGCCCTCCCTGCGCCATGGGATCTGACTCCCAGGGGTGTAAATCTCCCTGGCAAGGCAGGATATGACTCCCAGGGATGAATCTGGACCTGGCATCTTGGGATTGAGAGTATCTTCTTGACCAAAAGGAGGATGGATGCAAAATGAAATGAAATAAAGTGTCAGTGGCTTGAGAGATTTCAAATGGAGTCGAGAGGTCACTCTGGTGGACATTCTTATGCACTATATAGATAACACTTTTTATGTTTTAATGTATTGGAATAGCTAGAAGTAAATACCTGAAACTATCAAACTCCAACCAAGTAGTCTGGACTCCTGTAGACAACTGTATAACAATGTAAATTACAAGGGGTGACAGTGTGATTGTGAAAAGCTTGTGAATTGCACTCCCTTTATCCAGTGTATGGATGGATGAGTAGAAAAATGGGGACAGAAACTAAATGAAAAATAGGGTGGGATGGGGGTAGGGGATGATTTGGGTGTTCCTTTTTACTTTTATTTTTTATTTGGAGTAAGGAAAATGTTCAAAAGTTGGTTCTGGTGATGAATGCACAACTATATGATGGTACTGTGAATTGTTGATTGTACACTGTGGGTGATTGTAGGGTATATGACTATATCTCAATAAAACTGTATTAAAATAGTATGTAAAGAAAGCCTGCATTATAGGATATGCAACATCATTTGACTGTCTTCAGATGCTGTACTTCATAAGGTCATTGGATAGATTTTAACTCACAAAACTTCTACCTGGAAGTTTGTTTTGAACCACAGTGTTAAGGATTATATCATTTAGGGGACAACTAGGGAAATAGTAGTTGTGTTCCAGAAAGTTTTTCAACCATAGTGGATCTCATATTTACTAGTTAGTATCCCACTTTGTAAGTATTCTAAAAACATTATGTAAGAGAACAATGAATTTTATTTTTCTGTTTTAATCTAAGTATATGATTCTGTATACCGCTGAGCCCATTTTTCCACTTTGAGATTAGCAAGGCTCAGGTCTTTTCATAATCCGTGTTTAGGCGGTGGGTCCTGACCGGAATCTCCAGTAGGAACTGATCATCATGGTTCCACAGCACTCTTAAAGGAGAGGTGGAAATGGGTGTCCAGTGGATGCCCTGGTAATCTTGAGGACTGTGGTCCTCACCCTGAATGGGTGGTCTCTTGACCTAGAGCCAGGGGAAAGGAGGAAGGGCAGGAGATGGAGCCACACTGCGTGGGGCCCAGACCTGCTCTGAGGGTGACGCTGGCTACCCCGGAGCCCCCTGGCGGCTCGCCCTTGGGCTGGCTGCATCAGCATCACTTGGCGTTTGTGAGAAGTCTCAGGCTCCACCGCATTCCTTCTGAGCCAGAAACCCTGGAGGCAGGTCCAGAAACGGGGTCTTCAGCCCTTCTGGGTGATTCTTTTAAGTTTGAGAAACAGTGGGATCCTAGTTGTGTTGACATGTCTCATAATTTTTAGCTATCCGTTCTAATTAGAGTTATCTGTGCTTTCTGCCCTTTCTATTTCATTTGGGCTCCTGTTCACCATACCTTTTGGTTTTATAGCGTTTAGTTCTCTGAAACGACCTTCTGAATCCAAGTACTTTGATGAGGTGCAGTAAAATGTTTTCCAAAGGTTGTGACTTCCTGAAAAGTAAAGATTGTTAATTTTTGAATCTATTACTGAGGGAGTGCCTCATATTTTTTAAAAACATTTATATCTGTGTGAAATTGGTCATCGTAAGACTGAGCGAGTACAGAGAGATGGGCCAGGTGACTTAAAACATTCTTTCTTGTGCTAGAATTTTATTTTAGAAGTGCATTTAAGTTTTGGTAACTTTGATTTCAGCATAAAAACCAGTTTTTAGCAATGCTTATAAAATTCAGTGGTACCCTTCACTTCTTGTTAACAAGGAGCTACTGTTGTTTGACAAATGTGTACTATACATCAGGTGTACTTATAACACTGGGTGTTGTTAATGTTCTTTTGTTTGAGTTAATTTCTCATCTGTACTATTTATAAAAAAAATTTTACTCAATTTTTGAATCCAAAGCTGTTAGTTAAAATGTTGAATCATATGAAATCGTCTTTTTTTGTGAAAAATGATCAAATATCAGCAATTTCATATGGCTTAACCTAGTCTTTGAAAGCATAAACATACCCTTCACTTTACATTGGTTGGGAAACTTGTCATTATTTGAGATGAAGGAATGAAAGTGGTTTCTTTAGAAATTTTTAGTTGTTTCAGAATCTTATGTTTACCAAAATGATTTGCACTTTCATTGTCTAATCTGGATATGTAATTTTCTGCAAGTAAAAACGTAGCTAGAGTCTGTCTAAAATCAACAGAAAACAAACAAAACAAAACAAAACAAAACTAGTCACTTCTCAGTCAGATGAGTAATTTAAGAGTTTCCTCACAGTTTCCTGCCATGTCTCTGCATAGAAACTGACTGAAATGATTCAAAGAAATGCAAAAATAGGAATTTTTCTATTGATGTTGAAAATAGGGAATTTGTCAAACACGTATCACTGATTTGGAGGAATTTTTTGTCTAACATGTTAAAGTTTGAGCCAAACTTCTAGACGATGGTACATCACTGTCTTCCTCAAGAAACCAGTGTAGAATAATGGAAAATGCAAACAGAAAATTCTAGAGAAAAGTCATTAGTAACTCTTGGTCTGAGGACATGACAGATGTCAGGCTGCAAGGGAGGGCTGCGGGAGGATTCCCACTCGTTTCTGCTTAGAAGAGCCAACGGTGTTCCTTTATTCATGGGCAGGCTAGCTGAGGACCTGGCCACATAGGTTCTTTTTCACTGATTTTCCTTTCTAAAATCAGTATGGACCTGCTCCAGTGTTGTAGAGGATCCTTTCAATATGGAAGGTGAATAAGTCAGGGTTCTCCATGGAGACAGAACCTATAGGAGATATGTATGAGAAATATATGTCTGTGTAAATATTATGAACTTTCTTATAGGAATTGGCTTACACGACCGTGGGTACTTTCAAGCCTGAAATCCATAGAGCTGGCTGCAGGTTGGTAGCTCTGATGAATGTTTTCGATGAATTTCCTAGGAGAAGCTGGCTGGCTGAAGTAGAGATAGAAATCCTTGTTTCTGACTGCTGAAATCATTGGATCACTCTTTAAAGCCATCAGTTGGTTAGATGACGTTTCTCTCATTGCTGAAGGCAGTCTCTTTTGTTGATTGTAGATGTCATCAGCCACAGATGCAATCAGCTAACTGTAATGATTAAAATCCACAAAGTATCCTCACAGTAACAGGCAGGCCAGGGCTTGCTTGACCAAACTGCTGGATGCCATCACCTGGCCAAAGTGACACATGAACTTAACCATCACTGAAGAGTGGAGTCAGAGAACAATGGAAGGATGTGAGGAGATGGGAAACGACCCCTCTGGAGCCCTTTCTTAGACTTGGTCTAAGGGCAGTCCAGCATCGGGCCGGAAAGAAAATATTTATGATCTTACCTATGGGCCTGAGGGAGCTTTTTTACCTGAACTTTTCAAAAGCATGGCCTTAAAGCAAGCAGGTAGCATTTTAAAAGTGTGAGGAGGGTTCCTCCAGGGGACTGATGACTCGCCCTGCTTGGGGGCACTCCCTCTGGGGGCTGGTTTCACAGAAGGACAGACTGCCCTCAGAGGTGTATTCCTCCCTACCCGTCCAGGGCTAAAAGGCTGATTTGCATCGGCCATCCAATCCTCTTGCTTACTTTTGTTTTAATACACTTTATTTGAAAAGTTTCAAATGGAGAATTGCAAGGGCAGTACAAGTTAACTTCTCTCTCTAGGTATACGTTTCACCACGTTCCAACCCAGATTAGCCCCAAGATGAAAGAACATGCCTGGCGCATGGAGTTACCCATGAATTTGATTAGGGACTTACACACAGGAGACAAATTTCCCTGATTGTGGCCGGTTGGGACAAGTGAAGTCAGCGTTCCACACACAGAGAGAGAGAGGCATGCCAAATGAGGCCGGGGGGCCTTGTAAAGGTTTGTGACAGTGGAGTTTCTTGTGAGATACAGTTGCAAGAAGGTCTCATGGGATTTGGTTACTAGCAGTGATTACGGGAGGGAAGTTTTCATGCTCCCCCCTGGGCTGTTGCCTGGGCATGTGGGCAGCTGCCTGTAGCTCACAATGGGAGGAGGCGGGCCAGGCCCTGGGGCCTCCCACACGATTGTGAGCATTTTGGGAATGCTGCCTTCTCTCCCCTCCCCCCATCCCTCCCTCTTTCTCTCTCTTTCTGTGTGTGTATATGTATGTGTCTATGTGCACACCCAGACAGATTTGCTTCTTTTTAGAACCATTTGAGAGTAAGTTGCAGAAACCATGTCCCTAAATAATTCAGCGTTTATTTCCCAAGAGCAAGGGCATTGTCTTACATTACCACTCTAGGAGTGCCAAATTCAAGAATTTAATGTCAACAACAGGCTCCCCGACTAGGGGGGAAGCATGAAAACTTATTTCCCCTAATGACTGCCAGTAACCAAATCTCGGGAGAACTTGTTCTGACCAAACCTAGTGAGATCTTTTTGTAACCAAATCTTGTGAGACCTGGCTGTGACAAATCCTACAAGATCCTGTTGTGACCAAACCTAGTGAGACCTTGTTGTAGCCAAATCTGGCAAGATCCTGGTGTGAACAAATCTCACGATGCTATTATCTAATCTGTAGTCTGTATTTTCTTATTGTCTCAATAGTGCTCTTTCTAGCATTCATTTTTTTCTGGTCCAGGATTCAGTCCCGCATTGTGTTTTGCATTTATTTGTCATGTTTCTTTAGTGTCTTGTATCCTGGGGCAGTTCTTCAGCCTTTGTCTTAGATGTTCTTGGCATTTTTTTTAAAGAACTAGTCATTTGGGCATGTCTGATGTTTCCTGAAGAATGGATTCAGATTATGCAATTTTGGTAGGAATTCCACATCAATGAGGTGTGCTCTTGGTGTCACACGTGGGATGTCTGTTCTGTTATTGCTTAAGTGAATGTTGATCACTTGATTAAATCACACCTGCCAGGTTTCTCCACTGTAAAATTGACATTAGCCCTTTGTAACTAATAATTATTTTGTGAGGCATTTCTTTTAGAGGACAGAAATATCCTGTTCCACATCAAAACTTCACCTACTGGTTTTAGTATCTATTTTTTATTCTTGTTTGAATTTTTTATTGCTTTGATGGTTGAAAAAAAATGGTGGTTTTCCAACTTTCATCTTTCATTCTACCTTTACCAGTTGGCAGTCAGCGCTAAGAAAGACATTTCCCTCATCTGTTTATTTTCTATTAAGGATATAGACTCATGGCTTCCATTTTATTCAATAGGTTATAACCCATGGCTTATTTGCTTCAGTACTTAAAATGTCCCAAATTTGGCCAGTGGGAACCCCTTATGTAGCCTCCTCTTCCCTTTTGACATGCTGCATCATCCTTTTTGAACATTTCCTGACTTGCTGACACAGACTGGAAATTCCAGGTTCATCCTAAAGTTTCCTGTCCCAGCCATGGGATCAGTTATTTCTCCAAATAATTCCAGCTCTTTTTAAAGGCCGATGGTGTTTGGAATCCGATATCTAGGCACTGTTTAAGTGTCAAGGGGAGAATTCTAATGTTGCCCATGTAAAGAGAGAAGAACTCAAAGGACAGTTCACTCATGCTCTGTTGGACTGATTTGTCCTTGTTCCCCCTGTCTGCACTAGGCAGGCCACACTTTTAATTTCTGTGATCTTTTAGTATATTCTGATCTTAGAGCAAGTCCCTCAATAGTTTTTAGATTTTTTCTTAGCCCTTTTTGAACTTAACTTTTCCAAATAAATTTTAGAATCACATGTCAAGTTTCGTACAGATTCCATTGTTATTTTGAAAGGTATTGAGTTGAATTTATTATTTAGCTTAGGTTAGGATTCATCTTTTTACAGGATTGGGTGTTTCCATTCAGAAATAACTGATGACTTCATTTATTCTTCTGTGTGCTTTCATAAAAGGATTTATAATTTTCTTCTGTGTTTCTTGTTTTATTTTATAGTTTTGTTGCAATTATTAATTGTTTTTTTAACCTGTTAAAATTTATTGTGAATTTATATGTACAGAAAAGTGCCTAAACCATGAATGGATACTACTGAATTTTATTTAACCACTACCCAGGTCAATAAATAGAACATAGCTAACACCTTGAACCTCCCTGTTTGCCCTTTCCCAATCATAGCCCCCTTTCTCCTTCCTCCCTGCTAAAGCCAGCATGTTAAGGAAAACAGAGTGGCCTATGTAGCTTCCATTATTCATGTAGGGAAGCATAACAGTTAGGCAACAGAGAACTTTTTTCCTGCCACCAAATTCTTAAGAGGTATTTACTGTGTGGGCCTTTATCAGGGACAAGGGACAGTCTAATTAATGGTGTTTTTAAGACAGCTTTATGAAACATGTAGATTCATTTTCATAATTTCTTAGGAAATTATGTTTCTTATTGAAGCTGTCCTTGAATAAAACAGATTATAATGTTAAATTAAAAAGGCCTTGCTAAGGTTTAGTTTAGATGTCAGAATAGCATCCTGAGGTCATCTAGCTCTGTGCAGAAGTTGAAAGCCCATGTTCTTGTTTCTCTTGAGAAGGTTCTGGAAGTGGTTTGTGCACTCACAGGGCCTCAGTTACCACTCCCTGACACTGGTCGAGAGAGATGAGTGGCTTCTCTTGGTCTTAGTTTCCCAGGACTGCTGTAACAAAGTACTACAGACAGTTGACTTAAACAACAGGAATTTATCACCACTGGAAGTCCAAAATCAAGGTGTCAGCAGGGCCTGGCTCCCTCCGAAGGCTGTGGGGTTCTGGCCGTGGCCCACATCCGTGGGGCCCCTTGGCCGGTGGCATAGCCCAGGCTTGTCCTCCGTCACTTGGCTGTCTCCCTCCTTCCCTTGTGAGGACACCAGTCATACAGGTTTAGAGCCCACCCCAATCCAGCTTGGCCTCATCTTGCTAACTAATAACATCTCCAAAGACCCTGTGTACAGATAATTCAGATTCACAGGACTGCAGGGTTAGGACTTAAGCATGACTTTTTGGGGGATGCAGTTCAACCCACCCCTCTCTCTCCTACCATCTCTCGGATATTGCCCTTCATTTCTGTCCTTGGCCTGTTCCCCTGGCACTAGGTTCGGAGATCTCATTTATACCCATTGCTTAGACGGCGACATTAATACTCAGCAAATCCACTCATTTTCTGGACCTGACCTCTGATTCTCTCAAATTATAAAAATGAATGACTTGTAAGTGAGGCTGTCTTACATCTAGCTGATTGAGTTTTTAAGGATCAGAAATTTGATCAAAGTCTGGCCTAGGGAAATCTTTGCATAATAGAAAGTACAGAAAAACATTTAGCCTATGGAAGTTAGCAATTATGCTATAAAAGATGTTACGTGTATCATATCATTATATATTTTGTCATCAGTTTCTGCCTCATCTCTTTACCTGGTTGATACAAATAGGGTTGTTATAGTTGTCTGTACTCTTAGAAAAATGATGTTACTAGTATGCGTGAAGTGTTAATTTTGAAAACTGTATCTTTTTCTCCCATCTTTAAATATCTGAAGTGCTGTGTTGTGAGTGCGCACATTCTTACAGTTGAATTAGCAGCTGCTTTGTTATATTACCATTCAGGGCTTTCTAGATGTTTAGTTCTGTAGCAATAAATAAATACATAATTAAATATTTTCTTGTGAAAATATGACTTTAAATCAAATTTCTAAGCTTTCAGTTCTGTTTTGATTCTGTAATTTGTTTTTTAAGAGATGCACTAAGAACTTTATGTTTTTTCTTCTAGAAAAACTGATTGCTTATCAACGAGAATTTCTTGCTTTGAAAGAACGTCTTCGAATAGCCGAACACAGAATCTCACAGCGTTCTTCTGAGTTAAATACCATTGTACAGAAGTTCAGGCGTGTAGGAGCTGAAACAAATGGAAGTAAGGATGCAGTGAATAAATTTTCAGGTATATACGGTATTTTTTACTATTATAAAAAGATTCTATTTCAAAGAGTTGTATGAAATATTTCATTTGAAAGTCACATAATTTATCAGTCAGCACCTGTTACCCTCCTACCCTCTTCAGTGAATCTAGTAATTAGAAAGAAAAATCACCATGCAAAACTTTCTGTTATGTAAATTATAAAACAGGTTTTTATGATTGCTAAGTTTCATTTTGAGAGTAATAGTAAGTTAAATTACGGTTGTGTGTCACTGACAATAGCGAAGAACATGTATCTTTTGAAAACATCTCAAAAATGAGATTGTAATTTAACTTCATGTTTATACTTGTTTATGTTGTCACTTATGTTTCCTGCAGTGGACTCTGGGGAATTTTTGGGCCATTTGAAGCAATTAGAGATCTTAAATCTGATTTACAATAAAAAATACATAGTTTTATAATGGATTATAAAAAATTTTTTCAGGCATCTGACCTGTTCCTTCTCTGAGAATTTCTGTTCCAAGTAGGATGAATATCAAACATCTTCTCTTTGTGTCTGTGCTGTTCTTGTTCTGATGATTAAAATGATCTAGGTACTCAGTAGTCTCAAACTTTGTATAATCTTTCTAGAATAATTTGCTCTTTCATTTAGCACCCCGTATTCTAAACCTTTGCTACTAATTCCTCTTACCTTGAGATCCACTGCCTTACCTTAATTTTAAAGTGTCATGCTCCTTGCTTCCAGGCCTGGTTATAAACTTTGTATTGCCTCACAGTAAAATTTAAATTTATGGAATGGTATAGAAAAGGAAAAAAATCACCCATAAGCCTGCTGCCTGGTGATCTCTGTTAAAATTTTTGTTTCCTTCCATTCTTTCTGCCAAGCATATTTTTCTTCAAAGTTATGTCTGTGTGTTGTAGCCTGGTGTTTACTCTAGAACTCTACCATGAACATTTCACCAGGTCGTTAAATATTCTTCCAAGTTACCATTTTTAATGGCTGGGTAATATGCCAGCTAATCAGGCAGCATAGTATATTAGATATTTTTCTATGAATAAGTAAGTGAGTACTTTAGGGGGTTTCTCTCCCTCCATTTTATAACTCGGGTAAACACCTTTGTATGTAAATCGGATTGTATTTCTGATAGCCTGCCAGTTATTTTCATTAGATTGTGACTTTCTTGAGAACAGGGTCTGTGTTTGGATAACTGTTGATTTCCAAAGACACAGCATCCTGGCTGGATCAAAATAGATAATCACTAAATATTTGTTGAATGTATAAAAGCTTAGTTCTTAAAGGAGGAAATTATTGAAATTTTTAGTTTTTGATGCTGTTTTGAATGGTTGAAACATTGCCAACATTTAACATTCTCATTTGCTCTGCTAATATGGTAGGTACAAAGTGGTATCTTGTAATTTATAATTATTATTTTTTTATTAGATATGTTGTAGGTGTACAGAACCATCATATATAAAATATAGGATTATTTCTTTATTCATAAGGTTGAACTTTTATTTCATGTACTGTAGTCATTTGCATTTGTTTTGTGAATTTGCAGTTCTTGTTGTTATTTTTAATGGAGTGTTTTCATATTGTTTTGTATGAACTCACTGAGGCTGTAAGTCCTTTCTGCCAACTTCCTAATTTAAAAGGCTAAGTTCTAATTTGATGAAATTTTTAAAAAGTGTTTCTTATACTATAGAGATTTTGTTTCATATTGTATCAAATGATTTATTGGTTCCTGTAATGAAAACTGAAACTGTTTGAAAGTTATGACCTGTATTAAACATCTCAATCTGTGTTGATTAAATTATTTAACTTGAGTGTTTTGGAAAAAAAATTCTCTATATTTCTTCCATATAAAAATTTGGTAAACTGTAACAGCATAAAGAAAGTGAAAGTTATTGGTGGTAATAATTGTTAATAATTGTTACTACATTTTCATAAATGGATTGTATCTTTATGTTCTGTTTATGACACATTTTAAAGGTAAATGATTAGCCTTCACCGTTTGGTGGCACTTGGCTGAACTTGGCTGTGTTCAGACTATTTAGCAATGTCATGACCCTGTAAGACTCTGGTTACAACAGTGTAGTTTTTATTCAGAATGAAGATGTCATTCACCGAAGTATGAGATTAGGAAAGAAGATACTTAGTTCTAGTTCTCATAAATTTTTACTGCTATTTCTAAAAGGTAAGGTGTTCTGTGGATTAATTATACTTCTATATTTCAGATAATACCTTAAAGCTATTAAAGGAGTTAACAAGCAAAAATTCTCTTCAAGTGCCAAATATTTATTATCATTTGCCTCATTTATTGCAAAACGAAGGTAGCCTTCAACCTGCTGTGCAGATTGGCAATGGGAGAACAGGAGGTATGTTTATTTTGTTATTTTGTTTGTACTTCTGGTCTCAATTGTCATTTGGGGTATATGTTACTGTCAGAAGTCTGGCAGGTCAAAGAATGAAAATTATTTCTTTGTGCACAGTAACTTAGGACTTATTCTGAATAAGTCTTATTTCATCCATGATGAAAGGAGTTGCAAATTTTTATCCATAGACTAGAGTCATTGAACTGAAAAGGATTTTGAGAAATGTACTTCAGGCCACATCTCCAGGCTGTATAATCTTTAAACCTTTGTAATTTTTCTATTTTAAAGATTTGGGAGGTAAAGAGACTACTTTTTTTTTTTTTCTTTCTTGTATCCTATTTCAACATTATTACCTCTTCCAGTCATGTCAAGGTTTTTCTTATTTCTGCCCCTACTTTTTCTTATAGAGATATAAGTATATAATCCCTCTCATTTAACCTTTCATGTAATGGTAGAAATAACTTTGGTTTGCTTCCTTTTTCTCATATAGTCATAGATAATTTGTAGGATTTTTTTCCCTCATCTTGTTAAGAGTCACCAGAGCTTCTTGAATTTTCCTTATAGGACCTATTTGCCATTCCATTCTGACTCTGTTAATCTTTTCTTGGTTGGTTTTAAAATGCAGAGACCAAAATATTTTATTCTCTAATAAGTCTTTAACAGATAACAAAATGATTACTTCATAGATATTAAGATTAGGTTTTATGTTAATGCTTTTAAAAAGCTGATTTAGTCTGCTTTTGCTTCAGTTGCATTCTTAGGTATTTTGTAGTCTTGTTTTTTGTCAGATTTTCTCGTTATTTTATCTATATGTATAAACTTTTACATCCATCTTGTTTTAATTCTGCCACTTTTCTATTTTACTAATCATTTAAAATTATATACTGTTGTCCTAAGGAAATGGTATCTCTTAAAATAATCCTTTTCAGACTAAATCATTCTTGCATTGCTTTATTGATTCAAGAAATATTTGTTGAGCTCCTGGGCATGGGCCAGGCACGCTGCAATGCTGGATGGACAGACTAATGAGATGTGCAGTATACTGTAAATTATTTTCTTTAGAACATTGATTATTAATTGTTTCTAAAGCAGATATTGTATCTCTCCCTTAAATAATCACTATTTGGGGAAGATGCCTTAGCCAGTTGTGTATTTGTTGGGTTAGACTGTATCGTCATTGAAAAGAATATCAAATGGAAAGAAAGAAGTGTTTTAGAAGTCATTCAAAACTTTGAAAGTGTCTAGGAGGTTCTTTTATGGTAGCCTGTTGTAAATTTATGAGTGTTCCATTCTCTCCCTTTTGAAGTCACTTTTTCCATCCTGTTTATTTGCGTGATTTTATCCATCATAAGTGTAATAAAATCCTGGTCAACTAGCTTTTCATTAGTCAACATTCATATAAAACCGACACTATTTTTGAAAGGTAGAACAAGCAGACAACTTGGAAAAGACCAGGAAAACCTCCAGATTTGCATGAAAAATCTCCCTTCCTAGATCCTTAAATAGTGATTTTTAACATTTTTAGAGTCGTAAAATTCTGAAAATCCTAGGAAAGTGATCTACCCTTGCCTTAAAAATGCACATGTAAAAATAATTTTTGTCTGTAATTTCTGAGATTTTACAGGCACCCAGAACCTGTCTAGGGACTTTATGCTAAGGAATTCTGGTTTTTAGTTTAAAGGAAAACTGTTTCTTGCCTACAATTCTGTTCTTTTCAGTGGTCAGGGGGACAGCATTCAGAGCAGCTAAGTTTCCCTAAGGTTAAAGAGACAGGGCAGTGCCTGGGGTAGCTACTGACTCTCAGGAGAGGGTCTGGGATTCTCACATCCACAAGAAACAGCCAGCCTCTGCCCTACCCAGCTCCCCATTGTCCCACCAAATTCCCAGAGGCAGGCTACAGTAAACAGACGTAACAACCACAGATGGCTAAAAGGTATCTTGTCAGCTAGGAGATTCCAGATATTTAAGAAAGTCAACACCATGAATGACTTAATATTCAAGAAAATTGAGTTCATAGAGCAAACAGAAGAGGATTGAAAAATAAAATATAGTCAGTATATTTTTATAAAGATGAGAGAGGATACCCTACGCATAAAAAAATAACTGCCTGTTAAAAAGGATCAAATTAGAGATCTTTGTGGTTTTCATTTCAATGATTATATTTATAGCTGATTAGCATTGGAAACACAGCCGAAGATCAGATTAGTGAACAGGAAGATGGAATCCTTTCCAAGCTCTTCCAGAATGCAGCAGAAAGAGAACAAAGGATGGGCATATAGAGAAAAGTTCTAGTATCCATTTAATAGCAATTTTAGAAAGAGAGAACAAAGAGAATGAAGGGAGGAAATAATCAAGTATGAAATGGGAGAAAATTTCTTTGAAATAAGAAACACATAGATCCATTCCCGGCTGAGCAGGATAGCAGAGAAAAGACCCTCAGCAGGTTACCTGCCACAGTGGCTCCTCTGGTTGGTAGAGGACAGCACAAGTACAGTGTTTGCTGAAATAAAAATCAGGGAGCACCTAGTATGTCTCAGGCACTTTGTCAGGTGTTTTTGGTACACAGTGGTACATGTGGTTCCTACTTTGCTCTAGTAAGGGAGACATGCATTAATCAAATAGTCAGTTATATAAGAGGAAAATTACAATTTAGTGATAGGAAAGATGCTTTGAGAATATATGAAAGGG
>PVKY010006495.1:0-15922 GCA_004027775.1 Bradypus variegatus
TGGGATTTGTACTGTTTTAGCAACCGTTCCTGTACAATTGAACATATTTCAAAATAAAATTTATTAATAAAAAAAAATTCTAATGACATAGAAGAGAAAAAAAACAAAAAGATCTAGTCTAGGGCATTGACCAAAGAGCTTGCCTGCCCCGGACATGGGCATGAAATTTTCTGGTGTGCCACTGGCACCCCCTTTCCCTAAGAGCATGCCAGCCAAACGCCCTGTCCTGACCTTTAGTCATTAGGGTTGAGAAGACATGTCAACACCCTACTGCAGCGTTCGGAGCACCAAAGCCCTGGGCAACCTGGTAGGCACTAATCAAAGTCCTGGGCGACGTGGCGGGCACTAATCGAAAGCCCTGATGCTCATGGGACAGGCCCATCGGCTTGGCCCTAGCTGAGGTGCTGTGGCCATGAGAACCTCCTGGGCCTGTGGCTGTCACATCCAGGAAGCTGCACATCGAGACCACCCAGGCCGGAGACGGACGGCAGCAGCTGTCTTCCCAAAGAGAGAGCTGACGTTCCCTGATGGAGAACAGCAAATGGAGCCGTCTAATTCTCCACGGCCGGAGAAGGCTGGGAACCTGCAGTTCCTGACCGACCCGGGAAAGAGCTGGATGTCTTATGATTGAGCCAAAGGGACTGGACCACGCTTTCGCTTGTGCAGCTTGCAGTAAGGCACCTGCATTTGGTTTGTGAGCGGAGTCGTAACAGCTTATTAGCCACAGTAATGAAATGCTCCCATATTAAACGTTACAAGGCTCAGGGTATCGGGCAACTAACTGTTCTCTACCAATTCTCTATAAAGTCATGATGAAGTCACAACCAGGATCATCTCTGGTCCTTTCCCTTTTTTCTCCCCCGTTTAGAGTTGTCTTTTGTCTCCATCCTTCCCTAGGGGTAAAAAGACTAAGGACCTGATGGAACTGTGACTACGTAATGAGTTTTAAGGAAGGAGAAAGGAAAAAAAAAATATCCAATGGTTTGATAGATCACAATCTCTTTATCCAGCTACCAGCCTACGCATGTAACTTCATGAATATCTCAAAGTTCTCTTTTCTTGAAAAAAATTGCTAACTGATGAGCAATGACTGCAGGCCACACTCTGAAAACACAAGTCTTCATCAGCCCCTCCCTTCTCCTTCTAGAACCTTCCTTGTGTTCCCTTAGAAGTGGCTATTGCTGAGCAGTGTGAGGTCACTGAGGAATGACGGATGAGGCCCGGAATGGAAGACAAACAGAAGGGAGACTCAGAATCAACCCCCAAGGACCATCTTCAACTGAAGTTTTCCATATTATATCAGAGAGGGCCCTGGCTGTGAACACTACCCCTCCCCTGCCAGCTCCTCTCCCCTCCAAGCCACTGGGGACTTTGAAAGAAGCCAACCCCCAAATGTTTGCTTACCACTAAATAGAAACTTTAACAGGATATATGTTAACAGGTAACTGATCTCAAGTTTATACTTTGAACAAATTTTTAAGTTACTCTGTAATTGCCTAGAACCCTCTGTTCACCTTACTCTTTGTCCAGGCCCCGTTAGCTTCCAGGGAAAAGTGACACCTGGGTCACCGGTGATCCCAGCGGCCAAAAACAGCCTCAACTTCCCTTGCGGCCGAAGATCACCACCCCAGGGCTCGGACTATCCATCCCACCAAGAAGGATAAAAGGATGATGCAATTGAAACCTCTCGCCTATCATAGCACTGATGGGCAGGTCTGACAGAGAGAGCTTCCTGGGTGAGCAGTTAGCTGTTTGACAGGCGAAGCTGCTCCCTTACGGGTACCCTGTCCCCACGGCAGCTAAGCCCAGACCTGGCTCAAGAGGCTCACACCTTCAGGGCGATGGGACTGAAGCTCTTACTGGAGGCAGCAGAAGGCAGGTCTTCCCCTCCGCATCTGGGAAGAAAAGCCCACCGCCAGGCCAGTTTGGAGGCCTGGACTCTTGGGTGCTGGCTATTTCCTGCCAGTATTTGGGAAGAGGGTTTCCTCCCTGAGTCCCAATTACCTGTAGCCACCTGGTCCCACCCTGCTGAGCGGCCACCCAGGACAGACAGCACATCCTTCTGAGTCTAGAGGCCTCTGGAAAGGATTCCGCTGTCGCCATGGTGAGCAGAGGGGATCGGAATCCTGCGGAAATCCTAGCACCGGAAGGCTTTCCTCCTTGCTTGACTCTGCTTCCTCAGAGAAACTAATTTTTTTTAAACTGTCAAGGAAGAGATTTTCGAGTCTTCTGTAGTCCCATGACTCAGCCAACACTCACCATTATAAAATAATCCGATCTTCCTAATCTAAATTCAGTATATCAAAAGCACAGCTTCTTAATTGTTAGACACGTTCTTGAAAAGCTAACGGCAGTAAAAAATTTCACATAAGGAAAACTATCACCCGTCATTTTACTACCGTGTACTATAATCTCTTTTCATTCTGACCAGCACCTTCTAGTCTTCCTGATCCCACAAGGCAACATTTTTGCTCAGTTACTATCATGATGAACATTTAAAATTTTCCTACAATTTAAGAAATATTTTTTCCATTTTTCTCCACCACCATGATTACGTTTCTCTGGGCGGTTTCCCTATTGCTGACTGTCAATGGGAGAACTGAGAAATCAATCTCCCGTCTTGCCAGGAGGACACAGGGAAAGGCTGCCCGTCACCTCCTCACAACGCACGAGGGGAAGTTCTCCAGAGGTTCCTTGCCTTCTCTGTGCTCCCCCCTCCGACCGCACGCTTCCCACGTGTTTCGAATGACTTTATTTTAACAAATACTATTTACATTCCTCTTAGGAGCCCAGAGTGTTTTTCCTAGATTGGAAATGTGTCTGTTATAGGAACGTTCCAGCACAGTGGCGACTACCTGATACAATAAAAAGCAAAAGAATCCTTCTTCAGGGATTTGTTCGGACACCGAGGTTTTGGCCTTGATCGGAACAGACCTGGGACCGTGGGAGATTTCCTGTTTTATTTGGGAACAAGAGGTTTTGATTGAAACAGTTTTAGTCACATTCTGCCAAGTTCGATTGTGCCTCTGCTGGGGCAGCAAATACTCAGAGAGTTTAAGGGCAGGCCAACTTTCCATGAGAGCAGGAGGCGAGACTCATTTTGTGTGCAAACGTCCACAAAACTCGAGCATAAACAGCTATGTCCGCTACTTTTCCTAATGCATTTTGAACGAGAGCCAGTGCTGGAGGAGGCCTTCAGGATTTTCTCATTAAGCTGGCCAACCCGGAAACAAAGCGAGCAGGCATTCCACCTGGTCCTTCTGTGGCTGGACCCGCACTCCATGAAGATGTGCAGCCAAGAAAACCAAGGTGAGACACAGCCTTTGTCCCCATTTTGATCAAACTCAAAAGAACACCTAAGACACAAAAAATCTCCATTGGGAATGTAGCTGCAGCCCCCCGGCCACCCGCCACATCTGTGCGTGAGGCTGACTATCCTGACAGCAGCAGCCACGGCTGCCCAGCTGTTCCCCTCCTTGCACATGTTTTCCCTTGTAAAACTGCTGGCAAGCTGGCGGGCTGCATGCGCCTCACTTAGCTTTGTTTGTGTTCTCAATGAATCAATGGGATATGGAGACTAATCAACACGTTTAGAAAAATAAAGAAAGGGAAAAGGAGGACTGCCTCACGATGCGGCTGGCTGTGCCGAGAGGCCGGGAGCAACAGCTCTGCTACATCCCGGGCTCAGCAAGGGAGGGGGCAGGAAGAGGCCGTGGAAGGGGGTCCAGGAGCAAAGGGAAAGAGAGAGGGGTCTCATGGCAGGAGCGAGGGCCCGACCGGAGACCCCACAGACCTATAGGGCCTGTGGCTGCTGGTGGGAAGCAGCCCCGAACCCCCGTCCCAGGCTGTTTCCGTCCTCAGCCCTGCTATTCTGAGCACCGCCGGCTCTGTCCTCCCACCCCACCTGGAGCAGCTTCCAGGAGACCCTCTGCCACTTCCGTCACGCAGCTCCTCCCGCCCCATGGCCACAGGTTCAAATCTGCCCCTCCCCTGACCTCGCTATGGGGCACCACGTGCCCACCCTGTCCCCTCCTACTAGATGGTAAGCCCTGGTGCACAGACTGTGTCTGACTTGGATCCGTCCCTGGTACCGAACACAAGGCTCTGCACCTAGGGCCCACCAGACAGATGGAAGGACATGGCCACGACCAAGGATGTGGTAGGAAAAGCCCTTTGCCCGGCCGGCTCCTCCCTTGTAGGAAACTAGCAGGCCCACCCCCGGCAAACCCAGAGCAAGGGGTCCCTGCAAGTCTCCCTGCTATGGACCAGAAGGACAGGAAAACATAAAAGGAAATAAAACATTTCATACAAAACCAAGAGAACGCAGCTAGTTACCTGAGCTCACACAGCCTTGCTGGAGGGGGTCCTGTAGTGACGTCACAGAATGGAGAACTAAATGAGAAAAAGGTCACAATTAAATGAGGAAAAAAGCCCAAGGGTTTAAAGCCTCTAATGTACTGAACACAGCAAGGCTGGAGAGGTGTGTGTGTGTGTGTGTGTGTGTGTGCAAGGGTGGAGAGGTGTGTGTGTGTGTGTGTGTGTGTGTGTGTGTGTGTGGTGGGGTGGGCATGGGATCCACAAAGGCCCTCAGGCATTTCCTGCTTCTTGGGGAAGAAGAATGGGGTGCTGGGGGTCCACACAGGCCGAGAATGTGCTGCTGGTGTAGAGCAACCCCCACCCCCCAGGCCAGGGAGCAGGTGAGGCCACCTCCCCGGCATCTCCCACCTCTGGGCCTTGGCTGATTTTCTTTCCCAATTCTCTGCCTTAGCTACTTGACTTTTACAGCTATTTATGCATAAACAGCATTTTCTTAATTGGTAACTCATTTTCTTGCTGCTTATAAAATTAGCTAGGCACACAGTCTTCTCTCTCCTAACAGCTTAAGTCAGTCCCATGGTAACAGGTTTGGAGGGAGGCGGGCAGTTCTCTGGCTCCAAGTGCCAGCGAATGGTGCCTGTGTGGCTGGTGGCCTTCCAGGTGAGACCCCCCCTCCCCGGGCCCAGCTGGGGGTGGGCAGCGGTTACCTGGCCCTTGCTGCTGCCCCTGGACGGGCAGGACGCCCTGGCCCAGCTCGCCGTTCAGCCAGAGCTGCATGCGGATGAAGGGCTCGCGGCCTTTCTGGGTCAGCTTGCTCCAGGGCTTTGGCCGGGACAGCATGTCGCTGACACTGCCCTGGGACAGGCCCAGCACCTTGAGGAACAACCGGAAGACACATGCCCGTCAGAGCTAAACTTTGTGCGGTGAATGCAATCCCAGCTGTCGAGGCTTGGCAGAGGCCCGGCAGCACGCAGGGGCCGCCTTTAGGGCTAACTTCTGGGCCCAGAACCACAGCTTGGTGGGTGGCAACCGCCCAGGGTGGGGAACAAGCCTTCTAGGATCCCTGTGGGTTGGTGTCCTGCTGCAGGGGTCACGTGCCCAGCCAGAGTTGAGGTCCCAGCTCTCAGCTCTCAGTGTAAGGCAGGCTGGGGGAGGCTCTTGTCCCTGGGCCCTGGTCCTGCTGAGGCTTCAGGGCTGTCGTCAGGACAACCCGAGCAAGAGGCATTTGGAACCACCTTGCTCTCTGCCTGGCGGTGCCAGGAAAAGCTGAGGTGTGGGGGCCAAGGACCTGTTCAAAGGTAGGAGTGGCGGAGTCGGGGGTTTGCACAAAGCATAGCTCCTTTGCAGGTGCAGGGCCAGGCAGGCGTTTAGGAAAAGTTTGCTCTCCCTGACCACATCTCGCTCCAGGTGGGGGCCCAGAGGTGTGCTGGTGCAGAGCGGGGAGCTGGTCTGGCAGTGAATCTCGGCTGCAGACAACTGACAAGTTGCATGTATGTCCCGAGGTTTCCTGTGCTCGCATATGGCCATGCATATGTATAGCTCAGACACCCCCACAGGACACAGATGCAGCCCCAAGATATTCAGGGGCTGCATCCGATCACTCTTTTGAAAAGTTCTCCAGTTCCAGAATAAACCGCATTTATGGGCCAAACAAGTTCAACCCTATTAAGTCTCTGCTAAATTTAAGGCATGAGCACAAATGTCTATTTAGATTTTCTCAAATGATATTTTTACAACACTGGAGTAGAAATTTCAAGGGGCTTTAAATTCTCAGCCTCATCTCTGTTCACCCCTTCACCTTCTGTAAAATCAGGACAAAGAGTTCCCAATCAGACGTTGCAAAGATCCGTGGCACAGAATGTTTCAAAGGTTGCAATGAAGGTGGGACAAGGCTGGTGGGGGGGATGGTGGTGGCTCAGGAGGGTCCTTGGAGGTCACTGCTGACACAGCCCCGGGGCCCCCAGGAAGGCTGCTTGCCTCTTAGCAACTCATTACTTAATCTAAAGGGATACTGGGGTATTATTTTTAGTTTACATTTTACAGGCATGGTCAAACGCCACCATCAAAGTGCTGAGAAGAGAGGAGGTCTGGAAACTCACCCACACCCTATCACGCTTTCAGGATCCCAGAAGGATGGGGTGGAAGGAAGGGGCGACTCTGGGCCGTGGCCCAGGCCTGCTCTGGGCAGCCCTGCCTGCGGGTGCCGCTGAGCACACACACCTTCCTCGGCCTGTCGCCTCACCCTGGCAGGAACACCTGGTGCCTTCTGAATTGTTGCAGAGAGACACAAGTCTGCATGGTGCAGCCTCCCCTGTCAGTGCCTCGTGGCTGTCTGCACACTGGCCATCTCTCTGTGTGCTCAGTTTGTGGCTCCTTTACAGCCCAAACTTTCTGCTGCTGTCTTTGGTGTTGAGGACTTGGCAGCAGAGGCTGCCCCTGAACTTTGTCACCTACCAGCCTGGGGCGAGGATTTAACTCCCCCGAGCCTCAGTTTCCTTACTGATCAAGTGGCGACTTGCCCCTCCCCCTCCCAGTGTGAACGGCAGGTTACAAGAGGGGCAGGGGTGGCAGAGGGCCTCGCCCTGGGTGCTGGAGCATACATCGGCCTCCGCACTGACGTCAGGTTCTTTGGTTAATTAAAATGGGTGATGGCCCCATCTTCCGGGTTAGATAGATACACTTTGTTCTGAGTGACAAAGGGACGCCCAGAGCCCCTGCTCGAAGCCCTTAAAGCCCCCTGCTCGAGGCCCTCACCTTCTCCCCGAATATCCTCTGACAAATGCCGTTCTTGGCCAGCTTCTCCTTGACCTGCCGGGTGAGCTCAATGGTGTCCACGTCCTGGTACATGTAGATCTCGTACTGCTCCGGGGTCAGCGGGGGGACCGAGGGTTTGGAGGGCTTCGACAAGGGCACAATGGGGGAGGAGGGCAGGGGGCTGTTCTGGGGTGTCTCGCTGCGGCTGGCGCCCGTCAGGCTCAGCTCTGAGCTCTGGGAGTAGGGGGACTCGGCACTGGGCCACTCCTTCCAGTACTCAGCCGAGGAGGGCCCCTGCAGCTGGCTGCGCTCGGCCCGTGCCTGGCCGCCGCTGACCTTCTCCTTCCCGCTGCTGGTATCCTCAGCCTTCGCCTCCTCGGAAGCTGCGGTGGTACTCCTCCTCTCGGGCTGGATCGTGCTCCACCAGTGGTCCTTCCAGACGCCACTGCGCCCCAGCTCGTTCTTCACGTGTCTCAGGACCCCTTGGGCAGTGTCCGCCGCTCCCTGGAGTTCCAGCCCGGAGGCTTCCTGGGCCTCCTTTTTGGGGGCCGAGGGGGTCGGCAGGGCAGAGATGCCGGGATCTGGTGCTGAGGAAGGCTTCTTGAGGGAGATGGCGAGCGGAGAGTAGCTGGACACTGATGACAGGGGTGAGGTGGCGATCAACTTGGGGGTCAGGATGGCGATGTCGGTCTGAGACAGGGGTGCTTGTTTTAAGGCAGGGTCGAGGGCGGCCTGCTGGGCCTCCATCTCGCGGCGGGCTTGCTGCAGGATGGAGCGGATGGCATCGTCTGAGCTCCCGCTGCTGGATGCCGAAGGTGGCTGCGCTGGCTCTGCTGCGTGGGGCAAACACAGAGGTGAGAGGTGAGACGCGGCCAGCCTGCCCCTGCAGCTGGGCGCGTGCAACCCTCACCCCAACTTCATTCTAACTCGACTCACCACCAAAGGTGGAGTGTACAGGAGAGCTAGCTGCTCTGCTTTTCCAACAACTCCTCCCCCATCAACGAACCATTCGTGGATCTTGCCTGAGCAGGGACAACGGACCAGCACTGCTGTCCCGGGACCCAGTGCCCTCTACTACACAGCCAAGCCCCAGGGCTGGCTGGGGGGTGGCGTGTGAGGTGGTCATGGCAGTGACATGCCAGCCTGGACTTGTGTTCCCTGATAATTCTTAAACTTAATATTCTCATGTCCTATGTACCATAATTCTAGCGCTTCTGTCAAACTCTACAGTCTCCCAATGATTAATGGCCACATTTGCATTAGTGAGCCAGGATCTAGGAGCTCAGGTTTCCTTGGGAGTGGATAAAGAGGGCTGACGGGCGATGGAACCTCACCGAGGGACAGGGAGGAGAGGAGTGGAAATGACGGTCAGTGGGGAACCCCTGGCCCTGGAGCCCTGGGGCCTTAACTTGGGGAAGCCACAGGCCTCACTGGACCTCACTGTTCCTCTCTGTAAATCGGGGGTGGGTGATGGATGAGACCAGTGATTTTCACCAGGGCCTTGCATCAGAATCACCTGCTGGGCTTGTTAAGATACACGTGCCCAGGTCCCAGGGGAGGGCCTGATTTGGGAGGGGAAGGGGGGCTGGGCCAGCACCTGCATTTCAGACCAGCTCCCGGCACCCTGGGGAGCAAGGACCTGGTTGAGAACCACAGGCTGGGTGGGCCAGCAGGTTGCTCTAGCTCTGGTAATTCAGGATTCTTTGACCTTCTCGACTCGGCCCTGCATTCCCCGAGTAATATGCCTCTGTGCTGGGGGAGGACACCGGGAGCTGGCTCTTCACCTGTCCCAAATGCTGCCTGGCGAGGTCTGACATGACGAAGCCCCCACGGAGTCCTCTTGGGGCCCTCTCTTCCCTCACCCCCACGTGCCTCCTAGCACCCACAGGATGAAGAAACTGAGGCTGGGGGAGGAAGGGGTAATAAGCAGAGTCAAATCTCGAAGCAACCCTTTCACACCAGGTTCAGATGTCTCTGCTCCCCTGCTTGGGTTGCCCTGCCAATGACTCAGAGGAGGGGGCGGCTTAAACCTCAACTCTGACCAGTTAGAACGAGCACCATGCTGAACGGAAAGCTCCGTCACTGTTAGGTGTACGGCCTCATGGAGACAACTGCCTACTGTTCCAGGGTCGCTGGCAGGAGGCAGATGGCAATAGAGGTGGGACAGGGTAGGGACAGCTGGGCTTAAATCTGGGGTCTACCATTTAATGAACTTGGGCACAGTATTTGAACCCTGAACCTGATTCTGACAGTCTGGATAACAGGATAACACAGATTGTCTTCCAGGTTGTTGAGGGGATTCAGTTTGGGCTGGTGGAAGGGAGGTGAATATGCCCAGCACACGGCTGGCACTGAGAAGGGGCACCAAGATCACGGCTGCATGAGCCCACGTGGGCAGGGAGCCTGGGGGACTGGGGGTGGCCTGGGCCCAGCTGTCAGGGCTGCCCACTGCCAGCCTGGGGCAAGGCGTCCGGGCGTGGGTGTCTCTTCTCCAGCAGAAGCTCTGTTCTGCATCCGCAGCCCAGCCCGCCCCTCAAACAATCAAAGCTCAACTGGAAAAAAGCCAAACGATGGAAATTCTCCCTTTAGGAAAAGCGGCTCTCAGGGATCTCAGAGCCTGATCCTGAGCAGGCCGCAGGGGGGGGCCATTTATCCATAAAGCCCTCCTGGGGAGCGCCTCACTAGCAACATTCAATTCCACAAAGCAGCTGCCAAGAAGTTACTTTTCACCCCCTCTTTTTCAGCTGTGCTTGGCCAATAGGTTAGTTTTTAATTTCCAAGGTTGGTGATATCCAAATAACTAGCCTGTATTGCATTTAAAAAGGGAGTTTGGTACAAACCATGCACTAATTTTAAGCTGTGTGTTGGCGACTCTAAGGGCACATGCTTGGGTCACCGTTAGGCAGGGACAGGATAAACAGCACAGGCTCACTCCTCTCTGCGGCCACCTAAAGGCCTGAGGACATATAGTCACTGTTGTTTTTTTTTACAAGGTCATTGCTGATGACCGAGCACTCATGACAAATCGTTTCATCAGGTTTGGGCGTGCGGCTGGGAAAGCGGAAGCAGAGCCTACCAGCTTTCTGCACTTGGAGCTCCCTTTTGGCCTGTTCCAGGATGGACTTGATGGCTTCATCGGAGCCGGTCTCCGAGGCGCGGATCCGGGTGGTGATGTTACCTGCGGGGAGAAGGGGCACCGTTGACACAGAGCAAACACCCTCAGAGGACAGCAGGGCTGCACGCAGGCTTCACCCTGATACACGGGCTCGGGGCCGAGGCCCGTGACGGGCAGGAGGCAGGCGTGGCCCCCAACCTGTGCTTGCTGTGGACACAACTGCACAGCGTGGACGTGACTAGGCAGGAAGGGCTACCTTACTCTGCCGGTGAGAGGGGCTCTCACCTTTGCCCAGTCTGGACATCACCCCTGGGGTGGGTATCAGGGAGAACAAATCATTTAATCCCGTGTAAAAAAGATGACAGATGAAAAGGTAACTTTTTCTCTTGAGTCTTTTGAAAACAACAACAGGACCATATTCAGACTCTGTGTGGTTATTTGATGCTGGAATCCCAAGCAGGACAAATGGGAAAGGAGAAAAAAAAAAAGGCTGCAGCTGATCATCTACCCGTCATTTGGAGGGACAAGGTAAAGAGGCAGGAGATTCAACTTAAAAATTTGCGACTCTATTATCCTATCCCGTCTCTTGTTACATTTTTGAACAAGGAAAGAAGCCTGCAGGAACCCCTAAAGGACACAGGTAAAGACACACAGATGCCATTGTGGCCGAGGCGTGGGCCCCAGTGCTTCCGGAAGCCATTCACATGTTTTAATTTTTCACTACCTTACTAAATATGAACCGCCACATTAAACCATTTAAAAACAAGTAGATCCCGGGGAACAAGCCCAGTGAAGATGCCACTCCCGAGAGCACAGCGGGGATTGGTCAGGAGGGTCCATGGGGGAACTGACTGCATTTGGAATCTGCCCACTCGGCGGGACCTTCTGGCTTATTTCAGAGTGAAAAGTACGAGGAAGCAGCAGTATTTGATTTAACTAAGTCATTTCATCTTTCTCAGAGCAACAGCTGTTACTCCTCCACCTGCTTCTGAGAAAACAGGAAGGGAATAATTGGAATATTTAGGGGTTGGGAAGGGCCTAAGTCTTGGCCATGTGGCCCCCGTCACCCGCGTCTCACCTCTACTGCGTGGGACGGGCAGCTCAGGAGGGAGGGGACTGAGTGCTTGAACCTGTGCTTTGTTTTATACTTACTAGCTCTGTTTTTCCATCAGGTTCCAGGCCAGAATCACACAGCACAGTTTTAACCCAAATACACAGCTAAGGACATGCTGCTTCCTAGGCCACTGACTGCAAAGAGAAACACCTGCCTGCGACATACCTTCAGACCCATTTCTTCGTTTCGGAACTTCCTGAAATAGTCTGTTCAGGCTCTGGCCTGGATTCTCTGTTGAAAAACAAGTGTGGTAAGAACAAAACAATCAGGGGGATGGTGGTGCTGACGATATGGGCTGTGTGACATGAAAGCTGAGCTGCCTGCCACTAAGTAGAGGGCTCTGGGGTTCCTGTGCCACTTGGGAGTTACTAGAAACTTCTGATAGGCCCTTCCCTGGCCGGCTGGTGAGCGGGGGCCGGGGCTCCAGCACTAAAGGAGAGGAGACGAACCTAAGTAGCGGCCTATGGCATCAACCCAAAGGAGAGTCAGGGTCAGGGTCAGGAGGGCGGCCTCTAAGCCAGTCACCCACTAGCCCCCAGAACGAAGCCCACGCTAGTCATCCAAAGACACTCAATGTCAGCGAACACAGCCACGGAAAAGTCTACGTATCTTGTGCAAACTGGTGCCGTCACAGCGCCTCCCTTCTCTGAGTCTAAAGTTCAGGATGTTTCAAATGTATCTGATAAAGTTCTCTCTTGATACCCCCGAGATTTACCAGGCTGACGCCCTATTATTAGAGAGGGAGGGACTTCTTTCTGGGGAGTGTGGGGTAGGAATGTTTTTTTCTAATACAACGTTCATGTGTCTTATTCAAAGCAGGCATATTGTGTATTTTGTTCATAACACTAAGCGAGTCACTAATGGGACATAAGCTGACTGCAGGGCCTGCTCTCCTCTGTGGGGTGGGAGAGAAGATGGCGCTGCCTTTACTCTCCCCAGGAGTCAGGTCAGCGTGCAGCTCCCCCGCGGGCGGCCCCAGAGGCTAACTTCAGCCCTGGACACTCAACACGCCGGGATGTCGAGCCTAAGTTGGCTCCCTCTGAGCCGACACGTCTTGCCGAGTGCAGGGTGCTGAGTGAGCCTGAGAGCCCAGACCACCCCTGCCAGGCCCCCATCTAACAGCTTTAGCTCATGCCCGTTGCCCCTTGAGCTCTGGAAGTGGCAGAACGGAAAAGAACTTTACCTGATGTGATGGCCATGTTTTAGCACACGCACAGCACATGAGCACACGCGCGCACACACACGGCTCAGTGACGGGCTCACATGCTGGCACTACCCCACGAAAGTCTCTCACCTCTTTGTCTGCCTTGGATGCTGCGGAGTGCCAGGATGTTCTGCTCGTCCGAGAGGAACTGCTTCATCTTGTGAAAAGGCTCCTTGCCTCGCACAGTCAGTTTATTCCAGGGCTTGGGGCGGGCCAGAATCTCGCTCACGGACCCTTGCGACAGTCCCAAGACGTAATGTCCAAAAATGCGCTGGCCGATATTGTGCTTGATCAGCTGCTCTTTGACCTGCCGGGCGATTTCCGCGGTGTCTATCTCCTCGCCCTCGGAGACGGCCCCCGCGCTCTCTGCCTGGCCGGGAGACGGGACCGTGCCATTGACATCCGAGCTCTGCTGTAATGGGCTTGGGGAAGGTATGGAGTTTGTGCTGTATGGACCTGTTGAGAAAACCAGGCTTGTGCTTCCTGCTTCCTGCACGGCCTTGGAGTAGAAGGACTGCATGAGCTGTCGCTGGAGGAGAGAGTTTAGTGCAAATTTTCCTGAAGAAGCCAGGGCTAGGCTGGGGCTTGCCAGGGATGAGCTGAAAAAGTCTTGACTTAACCCCGCTGGTGAGAACTGGTGTGTACCATTAGAATTGGAAGCCTGCTCCCCCGTGTTGCGGGGCAACTGAGAAGAAGGGGAGGCCGGCAAAGGTCCAGGACGCCGACTCTCAGGCTGGTCTTTCCCTTTTCTCCTGGCTGACCCTACAAGGAAGGGCAAACATAATGCATTATGGGGGATTCCAAAGGGAAAAAAAACCAAGATCAAAATGCAAAGGTTGCCCCACGAAAGGGAGAGAAAAAAAAAGTGCGGATTTTACAAGGGCCAATGAGGTTGTGTTGGTTTGTTTTTTGATTGAATTTGTAGTCAGCCAAACGAGGCCCCCCAAAACAAGCAACATGCATTTCATGTTTGCGCCTTTCTTGTATGTTGCAGCCTGGAGAATCCCCTTGACATATAGATCCAAGCTCTCAGAGTGACAAGGAGCCGGGAGCACGCGCAGGAGGGAGTTGACAGGTTGCCGGCCTCGTGCGTGACCAGCGGGGCCCCACTGAGGAGCAGCCAACACTGACATTTTAGGACCAACGGGTTGTCTCACACCACTTGCTCTGAGGCGAATGCACGGTAACAAGTCCGCTCGATCGAAGGCACGCACATGTTAACAATGAATTATCATCGGAGCCCGAGACACCTTTACACGGTTTACCAGCTGCCAAAACCAGAAGCACAGTCAGTGACGCCACCGCTTTGGGACGAGCAAAGAAAGGCTAAGGCCGGGGGACGTGGCCCCAAGGAAAACCTGACGAAGGAAGAAAAGCTCCGCTGAGCCCGGCGGGGCAGGGGCTGGGCATGGGCGCAGCCCCCGGGAAGACCACACGGAGAGAGGCCGAGCTCGCGTCCGCCCCTGGCCTGCTTGCCGCACAACTAGGAACACACCGGAAAAGCCAACATTTCCTCCATGGGTCCCTTCTGGGACCTGCAGCCTCACGTCCTCTAACCGACCACCCTGGCCAGTTGGCGGCTTCGAGTGGGGAGGAGCGGCGGGGAGGATGGCCGCATATGCCCCCGAGTCGCCGGTTCCATCGGCCGGCGCCACTCCCGCCACGCATCGCCCGGACTCACGGTTCGTTTTCCTCTTCCACGACCCCCGGGTAGAGAATCAAGCCCCGCACGCGAGACCCCGGCCACCTACCGCTCAGGTCGCTGTTGGAGATGCGCAGCGTGGCGTTCTCGGACTGCAGCGAGCGGGTCTTCTCCAGAAGCAGCACCTCCAGGGGCTTGGACGCATCCTAGACGGCAGAGCGGGGCTCACTCCGGGGCCGGCCCTCCCAGCCACCCCGCTGTGCCCGGCGGCTGCCCCACCATCTATCGACTCAGACTCGCCTTGCAGAAAGCCAGTCTCCTGCAAGGATTTCTAACATGCGTGCGTGTGTGTGCGTGTGGATTCAGGCTGCTTTCAAAAGGAACCAATTTCAGGTGAAGTTGTTTTTCTTCCTCTAGACTCACATAGCTTATAGACAATTATTCTCTAGTCTGTCCCCAAATTCGAGCAGTCTAAACCAAAAAGCATCTGGCCACAGGGCTGGCTGCCAAGTCACAAGCTCCTTCAGGAAATAATAGTAAAGGTAAACACTTTTTTTCCCTTGCCCACCAAGAGACATCGGCTGTCCTTTCGGCATCGGAAGCGAGATTCCACTTGACGCCTTAAATTTTAATTGGCCGCCAGATCCCTGCTCCTCTTCCACCAGAGGCCGTAAGTAGATACTACAGTTCCTAAGCCAATCCGTTTTAGGCTGATCTTTAACACAACCTGAAACGGTTTTTGTCTAGGTTCTCAGGACCAGCTGGAGTTAAATCGCTGTTTCATTTGAACCGAGTTACCAGTTCAGCAAACATTAACTTTTCTCTTTTTGGCTTTAACTTGGCTAAATGTTCTTGGGATTTACTCATTGGCTGTGTGCCGTTATCCTCCAAAGAGAGATTAACTCGCAAGTTAACTCTGAGCCTTGGGGACACGCCTGGGGACCCCGTGTGGCCGGCGGTGGAGCGGGTGCCGACCACGTACCTGCGGCCCAGCTCCCTCGGACGGGGCGAACTCCATGGATTTCAGGATGCTGCGAAGAGCGAGACAGAGCCGTTATTTTCTACTCACACTTCTGAGGACAGCCCCGCTAATAAATGTTAACATTACAAGTTCCTGTGCTCCAGGGACCAAGTAACTGACAACTCTGACAACTTCCCTGGCAGCAGTGTGGTCCGATAATGTCTCTAGAATCACTGCTCAACTAGCAGTTGGCTAGCAAAAGTTTCCCACCCAGCATGTAAATCATTCCATATGGAATCACACCAGGTCTGTTCGGAGTGAAATTTTAAAGTTTAATACAGACGTGACACTGTAGCAGGGCACCGTATTTGAAAGGCTGCAGAGGAATGGAAAAGTGATACCAAAAGAGTACGTGAGAGGGACCGCGTCACCCTTTTGCTTTGGTGCCACCTGCGTCCTGGGCCCTACGGCCCCCAGGGCTGGGGAGATGGGCAAAGAGCCGCATCCCACAATTAAATGGTTCCAAAGCACAGGGCTTCTGTGCAGCCTGGCTGAGGACAGGGCGGGAGGCAGAAGGAAGGGTGGTTTCACCGCTGTCCTCACTGGCATTGGGACGGTGGGGCCACAGTAGTCCCAGGTCCTCCCAACTGCCAACAAGTCCAAAAGCTGAGCAGGTCCAGGTCACCAGAACTACTGTTGGCAGCATTCCTTTCACTTTGGACACTGCTGTCTTCCAGCAAGTCTATCGGGGAGAGAAGGGAAATGGGTCCATGTGGCCCTAAGGAGCTTCAACTGTTCCTTCTAAATACCCAAGA
>PVKY010006496.1:0-15905 GCA_004027775.1 Bradypus variegatus
GTGGGGAGAAATGCAGCCTGGAACAGCAGTGGTTCCAGAATCTGGCTGCTGAACTCACTGGGCTCACAAAAGGTAATGATCAGGTGCTCACTTCTACCTGGTTTCTTGACAGTGCCAGGCCAGGCCATGACCGGGGTCCTTGGATTTGACTCCTCTTGTCATCATATCCTAGTATGCAATAGGCACACTTTTCCTTTAGATCCAAAGTATATCTGGGGGGTTGTGACTTACCTTCCTATTGCACAATGTCATAAATCAGTACTTCCATCCAATCAAATCTGCTTCTTCTCTAAAGGAGCACATGGCTTAGCAGAGAATGAACCTGTGAAACTGCTGAGGTCCTTTGAAAAGAAGTCTTTGAGAATGCGCTGGGGAAGGGGTTGGATGGGGCAAAGCAGCGTGCAGGAACAACTGGGGAAAAACAGACCCTCTCCACTGTCCTACTCTTCCGTCTTCACACCTGTTAGCAAGACAAGTCATGCTGAAGGGAAGAAATTAACACAGGAGTTAATTTTTTTTTATAAAGATGGTTCAGATTAGAAAAACCCTTAGAACTGAAGATTGAAGTAAAATAATAAGTTAAAAGAACTAAAGATATTTTTTAAATGAAGTTTAAATATTAGAAAAAAAATTAGACTGGAAGTTAAAATAGCAGACAATAAGGAGCTAAATTCAAATGAAATAAAAGTTAAAATATTTTTGATTTGAAAGTTGAAAAGCATGTGAAACAAAGTAAACTCAATAAGGTTAAAAAAAAAATTTAAGAATTTAAAGGTGGGGGTGGCAGGGAATAAAAGAAATTGTCCAAGGTCAAGTAAAGATAAATTAAGGAAGTTCTAAGGGAGGCTCAGCACTTCCAGCAGGTGATCCGCAGCTGGGGCAGCAAGTCTTACCCCTCCTCGGAGTGTCTTCTCCTCCAGCCCCCCCCCCCTTCAGAGTCGATGTTCAGTCAGAGCTCATGGGGGGCACCTGCCGGCCTTCATGCACTCCCCATTCCACTACCTTTGCCAGAGATGACCCCGGAGAGGGGACTGATAAGAAGGAAATAAAACTCTTACTTAGAAGGAAACATGTTTGCCTGGCTAGAATACTAAGTGTGGTCTGTCACATAATTTTTGAGGTCCGACTGCTCTTCTCATATTTTTGTATTCCATTATCGCTGTCATCAGCAGACAAAGTGTGATGTTAAACTCCATGTTGCTCCGTGGAAAATGATGTTAGAACTTCAAAATTTGTGTTATATCCTGAACAATGTCATGTTGAAATTCATCTTTTAATTAGCTACAAAAAAAAAAGATTTGTTATGTCATAGAACAAAATTTTTAAAAGCCTGTTTAACCCAACATGATGTTTAAGAACTTTAAAAACATGTTTAAATTCAGTAGATATGCAGATATTAGAAAACCTATCTGTATGACAGCATTTCTAAATGATGTCTCCACAGATAAACCTTAATAATCTGGTTCTATTTCCTTCAAATACCATTAAACGATAGGGTTTATGCCTTTAAAAATGTCACGATCCCAACATTTTATCAACTCCAGTTAACCTTTTCAGATTTTATTACTGTTCTTTTTAGTTAATTTAGTTGTTTTATTAGATGCATGACCAAGTGTCTTCAGCCTTTTATGTCAAATAGCTTTAGGATATTAACAACATTGGTGGATTCCTAATTTGACATCCCTCGTGAGTTAAAACAACAAAACCACAGTGGCAACATTTCACAATTTTCTTACTAAAATATGCTGCCCCTCCTCCAACCTGGGTCCAATCCATGGGACATCCAGAACTTACCCAGTAAACCCTGTACTAATTAGAAGCTGAATGCATCAGATCATGAAATAGATTGCAAGGCAAATTTTGTGAAATTTTTTATTTACACACTGTATCTAGAAGCAGATACATAAATTCTTATACAATTAATTTCCAAAAATGTGCAAGAAATTACTATAATTTGTTTACAAACCAAAACACATATTAAAATCAATGGACTTTGGATAATTCATTCTGTGGTGTTCTCATACAAATGGTATACACCTGATTTGAAACATAGAGAAAAAGTGTAAACTACAGCAATCTGGATTGCAAGTATTAATTCCATGGCACTCCAACAAGACTATAAAATTTCTTTAACCCAACATGTATACTTTTTACAAAATTCTATAAGAATTTTTTCATATCTCTGGATGTAGAGTTTGGAACACTTTTCAGAAACAGCAACTATACATTTTGCCATATTATGACTGATTAATAAAAAGAATGCCTATAAAAAACCTTTACAGGATTAAAAAAGTGTTAAAAGAAATCAAATGTGTGATTAATCACGTACCAATGCTTTTACAATTTTAAAATTATTTATGGAACTGGTGATTGCTCCTTAACAGAGTATTTAACCAAACTGTCTATTGCTGGTAATGTGATTTCACTTTCAAATTACAAATTCACATTTGATGAAATGCAACTTCAGATTTAAATGAAAATATATTATTTTGAATCATTCATAAAGCACTATCTCTCATCATATAGTATGGCATGTATAATTAAAATTGGCATTTCTGAAAGGTTTAAGAAAAATATTTAGACTTGTAGCACTAGTAGACATTGCATATAATCTATTTAAGATTTTTAGTAAGTTTTATCCTTTGCAATAATACTGGCTCAGAAATTATAATGTATACTTTATATTTTATTTCCTATATGCCAATGATTAAGCCTTTTGGCACTTAATTTTTTTAAGAGCAAGGTGGTTGCCCTGTGTAGCTGGTTTCCTTAAAAACTATTTTTAGTTCTATGATCATTTCCTGTGAGAAGTATTTTTGACCTTCTAAAGTTAAATTTTCAAATTATTGCACCAAGTAGAAAGAGAACAGTTTTCCTTAGAAAGAAAGAAAAAGTGAGAGCTTTTTCAAGTACTTTCTATCACTTTCTTATTTGTAAAAATGCATTATAGTGTCCTAGTAAGTCTGAAAATAGTTTCTGGCCTCCATCATTTTTTGTAATGAAACATTTTATTCAAAACAAAAACAAACAAAAACAAAAACTCTGATCCATTTATCATGGCAAATGGGTACAGCTTTCCCATCTTCTTCTTTTTCATGCCTTAAGCACAGAGTTTTAGAAGCACATTTTGAAAAGCCACTTAGAGGTTTCGTCTACATGTCATCTAAGCCACCATTCAATAGGATCCAAAAATATAATGAAATTGTATCTAGGCCAAATTACAGGATGAATATTTCTCTCTCTTTTCCTTTCCATTTTTAACCAAACTGTTTTCTTCTCATATAAAACCAGTCTTTCCTATTATGCCATGCCACCTATGCCAAATTGGGTATCTCTCTATCCCAAAACAGAAAATATTTCCAATACCCCTTTCCTTTCTGTTTATGCATTTAATTTCTTGGCAAATACTTTGATTTTCATCAATACACTATCAGAACCTAGTAATTCCAAATTAGATTATAGCAGGACATATTGTTTTAGAGTATTTTATATTATGGGTATACAAAAGCACGTCAAAAATTTGCTTTCTGAATTAGAACAGTATCAAGTCTTGCCCATCAAAAAAACCCACAAAGTACACTTTTAAATACATTTAGATGAAAATCGGAATAATCTTCACTTGACACTAACTGGCTAGATCTTAAACACATGGCACCATGAGGAAAATGGGGGAGCAGGCTATGTCCACATGATGAAGTGGGGTTCAGGGCAGTCCAAAGGCCTCTGTGTACCACGATTTCACAAAGAGAACATGTAAATGCTTCTAGAAATATAGAGAAGCCATCTCAACATTTATTATGAATACACAGTGACTCTCTGACAATTCCTGCCATCTAATATAGATGCACAGGGACTTTTAACTCACCCTAGATATATTTTAAATTGTTTAAAAATAAATAGTTTTGAAAAAAAATAGTTTAAATGTCTTGCATTAATTTGATAACAAGTTTAAAACTCTGTAATAGTTCTTAACCCAAATAGCTTATAGTGAACACTTAAATTATATTATTACAGTATTCTCCATAGTCTATCATATTAGGTGAAAACATCAGCAAAGGAAAGAGGAGTCTTCCTAACAAGGTACAATCAACAGTCCACTAAAATTAAGTACCTTTTCCCCTTTAAGCCAAAATACCAGGACACCGTGATAATTATGGCATGTGCCTTTCTTAGTAATATCTCAGTTCTGATCCTAAAAGGCAAACAGAGAAACAAACGAGGATATAACAAACGAGGATATAGATATGTTTGAATGACAAAGCCACTAGCTTTTACCTAAGACGTTTATTCTTGAGTTTCAATGGGGGCAGAGACAGGAAAAGTGACCAACAAAGGAAGAAATACCCCCAAGTACATGCTCATCTGAGATGGAAACACTTTCCTTTAAAGCTGTGTAACTGGAATCATTTTTCTGCAAGGGGGATCCAAAATACTACATGGCAGTATTCTGCAATGAATAAACACTCTGCATTTCAAAATAACTGGAAAGTATTGGTGATAACCCCACCATCAGCCTGAAGACTGGTTCAAAGGGAAAAAATGATTAACAATGATCCCAAATGACTTGTGACTTAGCTAAATTAAAAAGAAACAAAAAATGATTATTAAATGGCAGGTATACAGGGAATAAGACTTCCATATATCTGAAATAGTTTTAAAGTTTTTCTTCCATAATCCTCCACAATTTCCACACTCTGTCAACTAGAATCATTTCCAGGGGGAGGAGGAGGGATAGGAGGGGTCCAATCTAGCACATTTTAATAGTAACTACATAAAAGAAAAAGAAAAATCCAACTTCAAAACAATATTTTCTTTTTATCCAAATCACCTCCAAATTTTATATACCAGGGAACACTAAAAACATGTTACATGAGTATGAGGGAAAAACTCAACTTTAATGTTGCAAGAGAATCCAGTTCATTTATTAAAATTAGTTGCACAATCAAGTTTTACCCAAGAAAATTTTGACTAAGCTAAAGAAATCACAGATAAAACATTTTACGAAAAGCAAAAGTATAGATAACAAAAACTGGTATCACAGGAAACTATGATCATCTAGTAGTTCTTTAATAATAGTTCTAGTTCCATAGGTCTTTATGTTATGCCAATTTGTATCAGAGTTTAATGACAGAAAAGGCAACAACTTCTAAATTGGTGGTATACATTTCTTTCAGATTTTTTAATGTAAGGCCATTTTTTAAAAAAATAGACAAACCACAAGTTGAAAAATGAAGGCAACAGAAAAATTCAACTTTCACAACCAAAGAAACAGTAAGAACATTAAAAATAATTTAGAAAAGGATGTGTTGTAAAATTATGTTGCAGATCTGCTTCTCATTGCTCCAAATTATGTCAATCCCTCATTCTAAATAAACCTTTCTAAAGAATGAGAGTAAAAAAAATCATTTTCAGTGTATATGTAAGTTCTGTGTTTTATCACGCAGGTTTCTTCAACACTACTTTTTAAAATGGGCCATTTAAAGAGAGACATAATTTTCATTCTGTTAAGTTTCATTAAACTTACTTAGGGTTGAATACACATGAAATGTGCTTTTAATGCATAAAAATCACAGTGGATAGCAGCAAAGGACTTGGGGGGGGGTGTTAAGGGAGAATCTGATCATTCACATTGTGATTATTTTGCACATTAATGAAAAATAATTCACACTTCTGAAACCTCAAGACATCCCTTTTAAAAGAATTAAAATAAACCCAAGACACCTTGCTGACACTTCCCCACCCCCGAACACACTGATTACTCTTTTACACATAAAACTGAAATAGTTATGGCAGCAAAAGATTTCGATAGCAATGAAAGTCTGTAAACTATATTTCAATCTCTTTTACTTGTTCCCAAAGTGCAAGACGCAGGGTTCTCATCATCTTTCAGTAGTGCTTCTCCTGCAAATAATCCTTCATTTTGTTTGGCAAAGGCAGTTTCTGAATTAGGTCTATTCTGGTATACTGACGTATAACAAAACGACACAGGTACTGCAAGGAGCGCACCTGCATGAACCGTGAAACCGGGCTGGTCAGTCTGACAGGGTAAGTGGCAGATCCAGGCAACCGAGACCTCGAATAACAAAAAGCTCCATTCTCAGAGTCCCTGATTGAATGTTCAATTAGATCAACTATAGAAGTATGTCCTTCCACATCCGGTTGTTCATAAAAGCTAAACCTACCATTTGAGTGTTCTATTCTAGTGTGAAGTGTTTTGCCATGCGAGCGAAAGCTCAAACTTAAAAGATAACGGTCATCAGAACTATCGCGAACAAGAAAAGAACCATCTGGCACGTTTGCTAGCTTCCCTTCTGCCTCCCAGCGTGTGATGGGCCCCCAGTACCACCCTTGTTTTGCAAGTTTTTTCAGCTCCTCTGTAAGGCTTGTCACAACCATAGGACCACTACTTTGCACAGAGTCATAAACTCTTGCAACCCCAGGAGCAGAGTTAGGATCAAAATTCAAATGACACCGTACGCTTTCAGCCACGTGGGCCTCCGTGCCAGTGAGCCCACTGAAGTTCCTTTGGATTTGATTATTTTGCATTGGAGGTAGCAATGGTGAGAGTGGAGGGACATCGTCGTGACTCGCTCTGGGGCTCTGCAACATGACGCCGGTGGTGCCAATCAGCAAGCCACTCACGGGCTGGTCCACAAAGATGTCTGGGGCGGTGACTAAGTCCTGGTCCACCTGACCCTCGTCGTCAGGGAAAGAGCTCCCTCCCACCTGGGAAGGAACGGCAGAAACTTCCATGGGAGAGGAACTGTCCAGACAGTAGCTCCGTGACCCTTCCAAAGGGTACATTCCCTCATCTAAAGGCACAGTATACTGAATGTAGTCCTGAGGCATAAGTCCAATAACAACAGGCACATGTTCGTCCAGATGGAGCCGCAGGTCTCCGTTCGGAGAGTCCGAGCTCTTGAGGGCCGCACTCTGCTCCTGGCACACGGCGTCGGCCTGGAGCTCATGGAAGTCCTTCCGCACACCGTTCAGCGCGGGGCTCGGGCTGGACGAGTGCACCAGGGCCTTGACCCTCACCTCCATCTTGATGCACGTCTCCTCGGAGGTGGTGGGCCGTAGTGGCCACGGCGTGGGGCTGTAGTGGTGGCTGCGGAGCGAGGTGGAGCGCATGGGCCGCTGCGCTCTCACGTCCTTGAATACTATGGGCGCCGATGACGAAGAGAAGGCGTCCTCGTCTGCAGGGCTCCCGGCAGGCGCGCTGCCCTTGCCCTTCGGCTTCTGTTTCGCAGAAAGCCGCCTTTTCAACGTGCCCATGAGGCTCTCGCTCTTGGATCTGTTTTTCCCACCGCGGTCATCTTCACTGTTGATCTCACAGCTGGCCATATCCTTACCATAGCAGCTACCAAATAAGGAGTCATCTTTCCCAAAATCACTGGCTAGCGCTGGTTGCTGAACTACCATGAAATCAGTTTCATCTTTACTTTTATTCAAGTTAAAAGACTTACGGAAGGTTTTAAGACTAATTTTCTTCATTATGACTGGTCACCTAATCCAGAGGATCAATTTCTCTGCGGAGTATTTATCCCCCAAACATCTGGAGAGGCTGCAATCCTGCATCTATGTATTTTTTCAGCTTCCTTTAACCTTTGGAGCTATTTTCTGGGGAGAAAATAAAATAACATTAAACAATATTTCCACAAGTTTTATTTTACTCACAATTTTAGCATTAGCTTATGAACAGCAATGCCGGAGTATTTTCTGGGGAATGTGAGCTCCGGGAGGATAGGGGAATTTTTCTATTTCACACAACACAGTAAACTACTTCCCTACTACCTAATAGGTATTCAATAAATATTTGATGTTTAAAGAACAAACCCTAATCTATGCTCTTCTTTTGCCCCTTGCTCTTTGTCAGTAATGCATAGGTCAGTTCCATATCCTTCCTAACTCCATTCTAGAGAGACCCACACTCAGCCTCGGCACTAACTCATAGTTCCTCCTCTGCCCACTCACTAGTGTATGTCTCAGTAAGCAGTAAAATACTGAACAAAGACTAGGTAGAACTGTGAGGACAACAGTCAACTCCTCAACAACTCATGCATACTTTAAAAGAATTCCATAATCTGTGGTGTCATCTGGAACAAGTCTAGACACTTTCCCTCCATATTCTTGAGTTCCTTGAGAATAAGGCTCATTCACATTCCCCTTCCCAGTGCTCTGCCAGCACCTAGAAGACAATAAGGTCAAATGTCTGCAGGATGGAAAATGTTCATCTCTATGGTGTACCCATAAAAACTAGGTATGTCTAGCTTAGACCTATTTGGAAGAAGGAAAAAGAATTTCCAGAATTATTTTTCTATTTTACTTCTGTAAAATTCCTGTATCCAGAAATATACTTTCTAAACTTTTTTAGTACACTGTTCCATGATTAAAATGATAGGATTTCAATTCTCTGAAGACTTTCTGGAAAGGAAAAAGTTTTGGTCCCATAAGTCATACCAACTATTGTAATATGGCTTTACGAAAAGCAGTCGTTTAAACTAGCAATTAATATTTTATTTCCTCTGTAGCCACATTCTGCCTTTTCTGCAACCACCAAAGTATAATGGCATGACAAGACGGTTTGCTTGAACATGAGTAAATGCTAATAAAACCAAAAGTAAGATCTTGCTCTCCATCCATCAGTTTAGCATTGTTCAGATTCTTGCCAAAAGATCATAGCTCTGACCTAGATCACACTCATTAATTCACTATATATTTATTAAGCCCCTACTCCATGCCCAGCACTGTGTGATAATATGCAGATTAGTAAACTGTTTACGCCCTCATAACCCAGGAGACAGTAATATGTGAATGGATACATCATAATACAAACCCCTTAGCAATACACCATGATGACACAGTAACTTGAGAGGAGGGGGAGGTATCTTACAATATCTACTTTTAGTTATAGATATGATTTGGTGAGCAGTAGATGGAATCTGCATAAAATCATTCTTCTTACTAAAACCCACTCAGGTCAGACAACCTATCAGGGGACTAGCAATATTCTCTCCAAAAAAGGAAGAAGTAATTTTTAAATCTTATTATCACATACATTTTTTCAAGTGGCAAAAAAAAAAAAAAACCATACAGATATTTGGAGTGCCTGTTACTTTATTTTTTACAGCAGCTGTAGGTTTACAGAAAAACGATGCACAAAGTATAGCTGCCATATAGCCCTTCCCACATATAGTTTTCCCTATTACTAACATTTTGCATTAGTGTGATCCATTTGTTACAACTGATGAACCCTGTTATTATATTATTAACTGAAGTCCACAGGTTACATGAGGGTTCAGTCTTTGTGCTGTACATTTCTATGTTGCTGGTGTTTTTTAAACTTTATTGTGGTAACATACATACAATATAAAATTTCCCATTCTAACCATTTTCAAGAATAGCATTCAGCGGTACTAATTACATTCACAATGTTGGAGCATCAGTTATTTTATACAATAAATTGACTTGTGTATCTTAAATGAACTCACTGTCCAAGTCCATTATCCTCCATCCAAACAAAATATTTAACAATATGTATTTTGTTTAATGAAAATTCATAAACAAAAAATATATAATATGAGAATATATTTTAGCTGACAAGTTGCTAGTTTTGTATAGACAGTGAAGATTTTGTACCCTAAAGTAAGACAGATCCCAGAATCTAATTTCTTTCAACAAGAATAAGAATCATACACTGTGGTTGCAACAGGTACATTTGTAGAAGTAAAACCGTCATGTGGTAGGAGTTAGAAATATTTGTTGGCATAAGATGAACTACTTACTACCTGTCATTAGAAAGCAGCTGATGTGCAATGTGAGTTAAAATTAGCAAACTGGCTTTCCAGTAAAAGCCAGCGCATGCAGCCTGTGTCCAAGCCCCATAGCCAGCTCGGTGGGCAGAGCGGGCAGGAACCAGCCCTGCACATGGTGTCTCAGTGAGGGCACAGCTTCCCTGTGCCTCCTCAGTGACTGCCAGAACTTCCCACTCGGGGCAGCTCAACACTAACTTCATAGCAATTTAGCTTTCTCCAGAAATATTTTAGTAAGGAAAAATATTTTCAAGCAACCTGCATGCACATTGCTGCTGATGCCCCTTAAGAGTATTAAGTTTTCAGAATGTTTGAACCTTAAGAGAATTAGTTGCAAATGCTGCTGCTTCTAAAGGCTACTCCAGATGACTATAAAAGTGTCTTAAGAAATGTATCATGGAAATATTTAAAAAAATCCTTGTTAATAAAGAAACACTATCACACACAGAAGCAGATCCATGTGTATATAGAAACTTGACAGATGACAGAGGGGCAAGCCAATGGGGAAAGTACACTATTTAAGAGATTGTGCTGAGACAACTGGTTATGCATTTGGAAAAATTAGATTTCATACTTCAGACCAGCCACAAAAATAAATTACAGGTACATTAAAAATTTGATTGTGAAAAACCAAGTGTTGTTAGAGAAAAATAAGAGTATCTCTGTGCTTCTGAGATAGGGATGAATTTCTTTAACAGGACACAAAAAGCATAAACAACAAAGCTAAAGCTTCAGTTGAAAAGACTCCACAACATCTGAAAAGGGACTGAAACCTCACTTGTCAAATTCTCTTGAGAAGCTAAGAAGAAGATGTCAACTCTTAAGTATACCAAAAGCTCCATTAACCTCTCAACCATACAGAAATTTTAAGTACAACTCCTCTTGGTAGTAGAAATTGTATACATTTATCTTAGGCTGAAAACAGTGACCGAAAGACAATAAAACCTTACTGCTTTAATTGTTAATTTTCTGGCTCACTAGCAATGAACCCAATTTTGTCCACCAAAAACACTGGGCATTAATTAACATAAAGATAAGGAAAACTTAGTTACCAATATCCATAAAACTAAAGGATGTGAATACATGAGAAAAACATTTGTAGCTCCAGTAACAGGGACTTTGCAAAGAAAGTACTGTTTACAACAATTACTGAGAATCAGCAAACCCCAGGCTGGCTGGCTGGATCGATATCCAGGATGGCCTATATACACGGTCGTCCACCAGCAGTGCCACCCAACATGTCTCACACCCAGGCAAATACATTTAGTTCAAACCTGACCTACAGGGTCAGGCCCAGCTAACACGCGGGGAGGGAGGGCTGCATCTCAATCTGGACCCGAAGGCATTTTCCTTTCCCTCCTCTGCCCCTGGCTTAGGCCAGTCCCGCCTGCTAGCGACGCCCTCTTCCTCTTCCCCAGCCCACCTTTCAAGGGCTTCCTGACAGGAACATTCCTGATCACCTGGACAGCAGGGAGCTCTCCCTTCCTTCCCTGGACTCCGCAGTTGCAATCCGTACCTCTTTAATAGCACATGACACATGACGACAGAGAACTGCTTGTGTTTTATCGATATTTTATCTCCCCAACTAGACTGCAGCATAGAAGAACCATGTCTTATTCATTTTTATATTCCCAACCAAGAACTACCAATAGATCTTTAATACATATGCTTAAATTCTTTGACACCAAATAAATATTCTTTTAATATCAAGTCAGTGTGGCTCAGGAAACCCACATGGTTTTTAAGGAATCTGTGAACCTCCTGATCTCACAGAGAGCATTTTGTATGGGTTACTTCCTTTATGGGTCAAAATCACAGATTCTTAAATGAGTCTGTGACCCACAGAGAGGTGTGTCTTCAGAAAAAAATTTGTAAATGGTAAGAAAAATATCCCTTGCTGGTTGACAGCCCCAGCAATCCTGGGCTGCCCGTGGTGCTCACCACCCACCGGGAAGCAGCCTGAGCAGGACAGACAGACACGACGCAAGCAAACCATGAAAGGGAGCAACGAGAGAACACAGGGTTCCTACTTCAGATTCTGTGAACAGGGCCAAAGCAGTCCTGTGACGGGACCGCTGGGGAGGGACTTCAGCTCTAACCAGAGAGCCCCCTGTGCCTCAGTGCAAGAGGCTTGGGTCTCATTCTAAGTGCAATGAGAAATGACTAAAAGGCTTTAAATACCAACATGGTCTAATTTATATATTTTTCAGGTACACATCCCAGTTTTAAGCCCACCCATCATCCTCCCCAATGCACACACAAATTCACCAGAAAGGTAACTTTGGCAAACAAAACAACCAAAAACCAGTGTTCTCAAACTGCCTTACCCAAAAACTAAAATTTCTTAAAATGTAAAACGAGGTTGCAGTTTCTTTACTGCAGATTAAAAGGCACTTGGAATCATCTGTAGCTCTAGGACAGGGCTACCCAAATTTTACTAGTAACTCACCAGTAATTCACAAGGTTGGGTTGAGTGGGCCCTAGTTCAACACAGAAGCACTGGATGGGACTCAAACATGACTTAACTGCATAGGAAGGTTTTATTCATACCTAATTTCCTTTTGCAAGTAATTTTTCATAATAACCCAGTTTCGTGATATAATTTTAGTAGCATTAAAACAACATTCAACCTCATTTAGAATTACTAAATGGTTTAAACATGATACCTGGCAGAGACAGCTGTAGCTGCAGCCTCTTCTAGATCCATGTTACGGGTATACTACTCAATTGCAATAAAAATGTGACGGGGGCAGAGAAGACAGATAATATGGCTAGGAATACAGAGACTCACCTTGGGTGGGGGTAACATTTGAAGCACATGTCCGAACCACAAGCTCAAGCTTTAGGGGTCCTACAGGCAAGTTCTGAAAAGCAGGTACAAAAAACAAAGAAGGATCCAGAGCAAGAAGCAATGTGGAGAGCAGGCCTAAGTAAGAGGCCCTATTGGAGGACCTGGGCAGCTTGTAAAAAGGCTCTATAACCTAACCTACCCACATACTCTTTAGTCTTTCTCCAATCGCCAAACTGCAGGAAGAGTAAAACTCTTAAGTGGCTTTCCATTTCGCTCAGTAAAAAACATGTCTGCATAGGTCTGTAAAGCCCAATAAAAAGGTGTACAGGGGCAACCTGATCAGCTTCCCAGGCCTCCTGAACCTATTCTTACTCTACTCTTCCCCTGCCCACTCCACGGGCCTCCTGATACCCCACGCATGTTGGCATATTAAGGCTTTTACACTGGCTGCAAAAGTTCACGTGGCTGATGCCTTCACTTCTTTCTATGCTCAACTGTCACCTTCTCAACAAGGCCTCCCCTGACCACGCTACTTTAAATTGTAACAACTCTCAGCTTTTAATCCCCTCTACCCTGTAAAGAGGCTATTTTTTCTAGCATACAACAGAATTTTCTTACTTCTTATGTTTTTTGTCTTTTCCCCCTTCCTTAAAGAATGTAAGCTTTCCAAAAGCAGGAGATTTTATTCTGCTTTATTCACTGTCTCCCAAGTGTCTAGAACTGGAACAAAGACACAGGAGGTGCTCAGTAATTATTTGAGTAAATGAATTTTAGACAAGCAGATCTAATCAGGTACGATGTTCAGACAACCCCCTCACCCTACACCTCCAGCAATAATCTACCTTACTTAGGATAAACTCACCACACTCTTTACCGTGGCCTGTACAGGCCGACATGGTCTGGCCATTCCTTACTTGGGGACTTCTGCTACATTCACACTGAAGGCTTCCACACTTCCCACGTTCCCACCCAATACAGGACTTTTTAACACACTGCTCCTTTGATTTGAAATGTTTTTTTTTCAATCCCCTCTTTGACTAATTCCTTCAAACCTCAGTTCATCTGCCAAATGCCCTTCCTGACCAGGTGAAATCCCTCAATGACAGGATACCAAAATCCTGCCTAGAACTTGTATCTCAGATGTACGCTTACATCTATTTGAATAATTATTTAATCAACATCTATCACCCCAGCAGGCTATAAACTACAAGGAAGCAGAGCTCACATCAAGTTTCTTCCTCAACATTTTATTCCCAGCACCTAGTACCTGGCAAAAGGAAGGTACTGAACAAATGTATGTAGAATGAATAACTGAGTAAAATGAATGAGAACGTGGGCTCTGCGATGATAGGCTAATCAATTAAAAGAGAAGAGTGAAAGGATAGAAGGATGGAAAGGGTCAAAAACAAAGAATAATCTACAGTTTTGTCTGAGGCCAGCCTGGAAGATATAAGCAATCCATACTTCTCTTGTTTCACACAAGAAAACATTCAGTATGGTGTTTCACACAAAACTGAACAAGAGTACCAGTGAAAATTTGATGACAATGTATATAATTGCTCTGATGGCACAATCAGTAACTGATCCCAGGTGATAAATAGTCACATTTTAATTAAATAGCCCATTAAATTGAGGTTCAAATGGTTTTGCTTCCCACTATCACATCACATCAGATAAAGCAACAGAAGATTTATAACCACAGTAAAAGCACTTGATAACTCCCTACCTGACAATTATTCATTTTTCACTCACCAATTCATATACAACTCAATACCAATATTAAAAAAATAAAATTCAATCCTAGACATCAGAAACTATAAAAAGTTCTATTAAGCCATATGGTCCTTCCTTTCATTTTCTAGGCAAATATTACTCTGGAATTTTTAAGGGGATCTGTTTTTCTGTCTGCATTTCCAAAAATAAATACCTTCTTTTTAGTACTACCATCTGTCTCAAGCCTAAGTAAATGGTCTGGATTAGTATTAATGTTCTACTAATGTAAATTTTTGAGTTTACATATATACTTGAAAATGTGCATAAAGGCTCAATAAAGGAAAAGATTTTAGACATGAATACTTTATCCATACATGCAGAAGATACCATCACCAAAAAATTCCACAACCTCTTTTCTAAGGAATGATTTGAGTAGTTTCGTATTTTTGTAAATTACAGTATTTAACAAAAAAAATTAAAGATAACATAAAACAACTACTTAACCTGCAAAGAACAAAATAGCTTCATTATCCCCATTTTACCAACAAGAAAACTGAGTCTCAGAGAGATTAAAATTTGCCCAAAGAAATTAGATGACTTGTCACCAGGAAATAGCAGATCCAGAACTGATCCTAGCAGTCTACTCCAGAGCTCACATTCTTTTCCTAGACTAAGTTGCCTTGCTGGCAATTACTATTTCTTAAATCAGTAGTTCTCAAAATTTTTGACCTGAGGACCCCTTTATCTTCTTAAAAATTATTAAAGACTCCAAAAAGCTTTTATATGTGTGGGTTATATCTACTGACATTTCTCCCATTCAAAATTAAAACTAAGAAAACTTAAATATTTAATTCATAAAAAAATAACACTATACTCATTACAGGTTAACATAAATAACACTTCTATGAAAAATAACTACATTTTCTAAAACAATAAACATTCAGTGAGTGAAGAGACACTATTATACATTATTGTACAGCTCTTTTATGTCTAATTTAAGGACAGATAGCTGGACTCATTTATATGCTTCCATATTCAATCCGTCATATGTTGTTTTAGTTATGAACATGAAGAAAATCCAACCTCTTAAAGATATATAGTTGAAAAATGGTGAAATGTTTTACAAATAGCCTTTTCATATAAAGTGTGGATATTATTCTTTGATATTATTCCAAAATTCAATGAGGGGTAGTTTCTTAAAGATTATTTGCACAGTGGAATCTGAAGCCACATCAAGATTTTTTTTTAGTCTGTTACATTTAAATTCACTGGTCTCTCTTACATTTTGAATGAATATTTACACATACATTTTTCACACATGACATCTAGTGAAAAAGCTGTTAACCTCACGGTGGTGGATACAAGTTTTCCACAATTCTAATTTTTGCTTGAGAGCTTGAATTTTAAAATTGCCAACAGTAATATCAATTGCTTGCATTAGAAGTGAAAGGCTCGCTTTGTCCATTTATGAGAAAATGATTACCAAAACCCCAAATGGAATAACTATAGCTTGTCAGTTGTTCTTTTAAGTAAAAGTGGTATTTCCTAAAAAAAAGTAGCAAGTTCAGTTAGCTACTCAAACAATGGCA
>PVKY010006497.1:0-15909 GCA_004027775.1 Bradypus variegatus
GGCAGCCCCCTGGTCCCAGCAAGGACTGTGCAGCCCCAAGTGTCCGCAGTGCTGAGGTTGAGGAGTTCTTATGTGACAAGTGAAGGGTACTAGGAGGGCCACCGATGCCTGAACTGAAGAAAATGCCTTGTGTCCTTGTGCGACCTCGGCCCTACGCCGTTTCTGTCAGAGAACGTTGGTCTGTCCCCTTGCGTCCCTCCAGTCTTACCACGCTGTGCTCCTTCTGTCCCCAGCCCTCGCCAGGCCCGGGTTAGTTTTCTGCTCTGTAAGCAGTTACCACAAGTTTAGCAGCTTAAGCCAGCACTGTGTGTTCCCTGCAGCATCTGTGGGCTGGAAGCCTGGGCACCTTAGCTGGACTTTGCACTGAGGGTCTCACGAGGCTGAAATCGAGGCCGCAGCAGGGCTGGGGGCTTCTCTGGGGGCACCACTCTAGGGGTCGGCGGCTGAATTCAGATCCTTGAGGACCGAGACCCCCATTGCTGGCTGTCAGCCGGGGCTGCTCTCTGCTCCCGAAGGCCACCGCACTCCTTGACACGTGGCTCCCCTGTCCTCAGAGCCAGCAAAACGCGCAGTCCTTAGGCTTCGAACCTCCCCACCTTTCCCTTCTGCCACCAGCCAGGAGAAACGGCTGGCTTTTAGAGAACAACCTCCACATCCCAAGGCCAGCGGGCGTGCGCCTCTCCCTCCGTGGCAAAGTCCCTTCTCGGCAGTCCCCAGGTTAGGGCCCACGTGACCGGGGACGGGGTTCTCTAGACGTTCTCCGAAGGCCTTGGCGCTGGGTTTGCTCGGCCGTCCCCACAACTCTCTCCCCGTCTCAGGTCTCCGCTCGGGCGTCCCCCAGAGTGGCTGACCCAAGTGTCCTACTTTGAATCGCCCCCCACCCCTCCCTGCCTAGCTGAATTTTCCCACCATACCCTTTGCCAGCACCTGACTTTGTGTTTATTTTACTTACTTTTATTTATCATCTGACCACCCACCTGCTACACGAGATTTGATTTTGTTGGATACCACTCCCCGATAACAATGCTCATCAGACAGCAAACACTCGTAAGCGCTTGGCAAATGAATGAATCTCAGTTTTAAAAAGGCAGAAATCCAGATTTTTCTGCGAAAGCTTCTGGTTTTTAGTGTTGACAGCTAATCATATTTGTCCTTTTCCTAACATACTCCGAGGACCTGTCAGCCCCTGAAGGCAATATGTGGCACGGCTGTACAGGGAGCAGGGACCAGCTGGCTTCGAGCCCCTCCCTCAGAGCCCCCCATCACACACATCCAGTGGGCCTTAGAAGCTTCTAGATGAGAGCATTTTACAATGTATTTGTAGCCGACCTTGTATAGATGGCTTGGAGGAAGGAAATTAGGCTTCCCATGTTCAAAATTTGTACTGAACATCGATTTTCTTTAAGGAACACTTCATCATCCCTGTAGCACATCAAGCCAAGCACATCTGAAAAGAAGGGGAATATTTCTGTTTTTAACCACTAAAAATCTGGGTAGAAGATCAATTATGAGGTGGTGCATAGGGTGGCATGGGCCCCCTTGGGAGCCCTCAGACAGGACTGGATGTGCCACAAGGGAAGCCACTCCTGTCCCCATGTGAAGCATCTCAGGAAGTGCTACAAAGACAGGCCACACCTGTCCCCACCTGAGCACATAGCAGGAAGCACCACAGGGCAGGCCACACCTGTCCCCACCTGAATGAATGCACCACAAGGCGGGCCACACCTGTCCCCACCTGAGCACATCGCAGGAAGCCCCATGGGGCAGGCTGTACCTGTCCCCGCCTGAACGCATCCCAGTCTAGCACTGTGCCAGGAACAGAACTGGGTCTCGATGCCAGCTTGGCAAGTGAATGATGACAGCGCTGATGCTATTCAGTACTGTGGCTGTGAAGCTGGAATCCTCTCTCCAACCACCAGCGGCCCCAGTCTGAGATTGGGAGCCCCTGAGCTTAAATCCCCGGCGACCATGGGAAGCAGAAGGTGAGTGAGTGACCATCTTAGGGTCACAGAGCTCACTGCTGGCAGACACGGGGCTCGAGCTGGTTTCCTGCGTCCTGGCCCATGGTCCAGCCTCACACCGCGACGCTGAGGAGGGGCAGCCGTGCCTCTCCGCTGACCATGGGCACCGGCCTCCTCACCCAGACGCCAAGCCCACCCAGGGTCCGTCCCCTATGTCTTTATTTTTTAGTGTTGATCTGGTTGCTTCAGGCCCTGGGCCCCAGGCTCCTGCAGCAGCTGTCTCCTTGGAGCAGGTGGGGAGCCTGGTTGTCCTCACAAAGAAACTATCTCAACAGATCCAGCCTTTTATCACCTGTGCCCTTCTCCCGTCTCGGGGCTCCTCTCCCAACACACACGAAGATGAGCCGACCACTGCACCGGTGGACAAGCATCCTTCTATTTGCATGAACTGTTACATGGAAAGAACAGTTTGTGGCTGAGTGAGACCTGAGGTCTTCAGCAAAATCCAATTTTGAGCAAAGTCACGTTTCCTGGGGCATTTGTTTCCAGCAATAGCAGTGGACGGTGGCTGTGCCAGGCTGACAGCGGGGCCTTCGCTTCTCTGTCGCAGGATGAATGGGGGCTCCCGTGTGCTCACGGGCCTCTAATCTCTGCTCCTCGAGCACTTCCCGATCTTCTGACTGCCACGGTGGCACAGGTGGTCAGCACATGATTTTAATGGAAGGTTCCAGAGAAGCCTCTAAAGAAAAGGTGGCTGCTGTGGCTGGGCTGATGCACCGTCACTGCTCCGTGGACCGAGCTCCCTGGGGACCCGAGGTCTGGGATGTGGTTTACACCAGCCCTGCCCCCGGCCCCTGGGCTCTCATGGTGACCGCCCGGAGAGCGCATTTGTTCAGCTAGATGGACTTTGACCTATTCACAAGATCTTATCGTTTGGCTCTGAGAGGTTATCGGGGCAGGGGTGTGTGTGTGTGTATTTAATTTTTAAGCTGTTACTCTCGTAAGACATAACCTTCCACTTAAAGAGTCAGAGTCCTGCAGAGTTTGTTGGCAAAAATATATTCTCAAGGTGACAGAACTGTGGTGAGAGAACAGCTGGCTGTAGGTTAGGGGTCAGGATTGGGAGGAGGGTGTAAGTATTGAGCGAAGAATCCATTCTGGACCCTGACGGTGGATGTGGTTGCGCGAATCGGCGTGAGCAATACAATTTCATACAATGAGCCACCAGCGAGAAAACAGGAAGCACGTGGGGATCCAAGATAGGGCCTGAATGTAAGTCACGGCGGTTATGTGAGAGCTTATCATTGGGGAAGCCGGGGGACAGGCACCCGGAACTGCATGATTTTTGCAGATTCTTGGGAAACTCAAACTATTAAACTATTTCAAAATAAAAAGACATTTTTTTAAAAAAAACTACAATACTCTGCTCCCTTCTACTTGCTGCCTTTCTCCTTGCAAGAGAGAAAGTTCTTACCCCATCTGGTGTTTACTTTCGTGTCACTAAATGACAGGCTGTTGCTGATACATTTTTAATTTTTTAATTTTTTGCATTTTAGGGAGTACTTCTCTATATTAGGATAAATGGGGGCAAATGGTGCACCCCCTCCCTCCCCCCACACAAGTGCACCCCTTTGCACCTCTCCATCCTTCCAGTGTGATAGTTATCATATTTTATCCAGATTCATATTAGTGTTTAAAATATTCTAGCTCTGTGTGCTGATCGCAAGTAAGCTACGTGGTAAATTACAATGACTCCTCCTTTTCCTAAATTATGGTGTTTTTTTTCCCCTTTAGAATATAAAACTGATTTGGTTTTATTCTTTCTCTTGGTTTTCTGTGAATTTAACTCTTACTTAATCCCAAATTCTTCCTGAGTTCCCTAACTCTTCTCTTAAAATAGTCCATTCACATCAGATTCACTCAGTCCACTTCAGATTCTGAAGAAGTTTTCCAGAATCTTCTCCATGCCTGATGCTCAGCTGTTTTCCTGGACTCTGTCTCCACCATCTACTGACACTCCTTTCACTTCTGTGTTTTAGACCCTCCATGTCCTGTATCTCATGTCTTCTTGTTTTGGGGTTCACTCCTGTGTTTGATGGAACACATCTTCAGGTACTTTACTGGGCAGGGGTGTAGAGGTAAAGGTTTAGAAAACTAGTGTGCTGCGAACATTGAATTCATAATTTGGCTGGCTACAGAATTCTGGGTTGGCAATCATTTTCCCTTAGAATACTGAATATATTTTTCACCAACTTCTGGTTTCTAGAGTGGCTGGTGTGAAGTCTGAATCCCTCATGATCCCTAATTCTTTTTTCTCCCTGGGGATTGTTGAATGTCCTGCTAGGGCCCTGAGGCTCTGAGATTTAATGCTGTGCTCTGTCCCCATGCAGGGTACTGAGGGCACAGGGGGCCCCTTCAGTTCACAGCTCGTGATCTTATGTTTCAGGAAATTATCTTTAGTTTCTTCTGGATGCTTCCCTCTTCTCTGTTTCCCCCTTTTGTTTTTTCTTGCTGTTATTCAAATATTGAACCTCAAAGTAGTCTTGCAAGTTTATCTTATCTCCTAGTGTCCATTCCTTTGACTTTGCTCCCTAAGAATTTTCCTCAACTTTATCCATCAACCTTCCCATTAAATTTTTCGTTTCTGTTCTAATATTTTTAATTTCCAAGGGCTCATTTCTCCCTTTCTGGATGTTCTTTTTTCATGGCATTCTGTTTTTGTTTCATTATTATGTCTTCTCTCCTCCTCTGTTAATGTGACGTGACAGTTTGTTTAACTGTTTTTCCCCACGTAGGCTGTGTCCTTTAGGTAGTTCTCTCCTCCCCCCCCCCCCGCCCCCTTTGCCTGTTTTGGTCTCTGTGATCTTGCAGATTTTTCTCAGAATCTAGCAGTTCTGCTCAGGTGGAGATGTTATGAGGATAGTATAAAAGGGCTTGTTGACCACGGGAACCACCAGAAGGAGAGCTGACTGGCTGTTGAGGCTCAGCATTAGTACCTTTTGGTTTTTGTTCTTCAGATGGTAGAATTTTCTAGAACCCTATCTCTTTTCTGGAGAGAGAAGATACACCTGGAGAAAGGCTGGGAATCTCGGCTGTCAGTATGCATGGGGGCACTTAGTCACTCTCCTTATAGGCTGGCACATTGGTGTTCAGCTCTGCCCAGTACCCCCAGGCCAGAGGTGGAGTTTTGCCAGGCACCCTGTTGCATGGAAAGTGGATGTGTATTTGACTCTGGCTGCTGCTTAAACAGACTTTTTTCATGCTCATTCACTCCCAATTTTAGGGTGTTTTGTACTACCCATTCCTGACATCAGAGGACTCTATGGTATAAATTGTGTTGGTTCTTTGCTTTCTTCACTGGCAGCTTATGACTCAGTCTGGAAGACCTGCTAAGCTGTTTTCTTTCTGATTTCCAAAATTTGTTGCTGTTGCTGCATCTCTTCTCCCCATCAGCAGGTTTTTGCCTTTAAAAACGGTCCCTCTGCTCTCCTTCAAGTGGGATTTGGGGAGAGAGTAATAAGGAGATGCACAGACTCCTTCTGCCATCTTCCTTGTCAGTTTATTGGTGTGAACACTGAGCCTCAGAGGGGCAGCTGTAGCCAGAACAGCCCCCGTGAACCCTGCTCCTGGCTGTTTTTTGAAGTCTGTGACTTAGTTCATGTTTGCAAATGTATGCTGGCAGAAGGCCAGCAAGTCACCTGAAGGTGGCTGGGGAGCTCCCTTGAATACAGTCACAATGACACAGTTACAAAATGCTATTGCATGCCTAGCACTGTTCTAATCTCCTTATATGTATCAATTAATTTAATCACCACAGCAGCTTGATAATGGGGGTAACTATTATTCCCTTTTACAGAGGAGGAAACTGAGGCACAGAGAGGCCCTATTCCTTGCCCAAAGTCACACAGCCACAAAAGGGTGGGCACAGGATCTAAGCCCAGAATAGAGTTTCCCAGCATGGGCCCAAGTGATGTCGGATGGGACGGTTCCTGGTTGGGGGTGGCGGGTGTGGGCTGTCTGCGCACTGGGGGACGTTTAGTAGCATCCGTGTGTCTCCCCCAAGATGCTTCCTGACATTGCCAAATGTCCCATGGGGGACACATTGGCCACCGGTTGAGAACCCCTGTCCCAGGCAGGGCGAGGACCCCCAAGGCAGCACTCTGGCCGCAGGGACTGTGCTCTGACCCTTGGCTGTGGTGCCTCTTTGTGGCTGAACACCCAGGGCCCCTTCCCATTCCCCCCGAATGGACAGGACGCTCTGGGATTCCCTGGCCACGGGAGCAAGGGGGAAAGTCAGGAAGCGGGTGTGATGGGCCGGGGCATACGGGCGCACGATGGGACCAGCTCTCACCTTGCTGCTCTCTCCCGCCCTCCTGCAGAGCCAAGGTGAAGAAGGGGGTGAACATCCTGGGTGCGCGGCCCAGCGAGCCCGGGCAGTGGGACATCCGGCAGGAGACAGGCAGCGGCGGCAAGCACGCGTCCACCACCGTGGTCTGCCAGCGTCGGGGGGTCTCACATGCCAGGTAAGCAGCGTCTGCCCACACGGCCACACCTCCCCACAGGGCCAGCCAGACATGGAACCAGGTGACCCCGCTTTGGGGGCTGTTGGACCCCGAGGCCTGCGGGACCACCGCCCACTGTGGTGCCATCAGGTGGCCTGCTGCAGTCCGGGCAGGGACCGGAGGTCTCCACTTTGGGCCTGGGGCAGAGCACTTCAGCGATGCCCTGTTCTGCTCCGTGGGGCTGTTGCGTCCTTTCACCCAAGCCTGTTTCCGTGGGGTGATGTCAGGTCCTGGCCCTCCACTCCCCGGGGTGGGGGGCTGCTCTGCTCCAAGTGTTCAGCCCTTGCTGACTTAGTCGTCAGTGACGAGGCATTTAAAGAAAGGACGTGACAGTCAGTGGCAATGACAGCACAACGCATGGCATGCTGATACGCCTCTGATTGTCAGTTAAAACAAACATTTTCTGATTATAAAAGCAACACGTGCTCGCTTTAGAACATGTGGTCAGCACAGGTAAGTAGATGGGAAAAATTAAAATCATATGCTACTCTCCCTCCTACCCAGGAATACCCCCTGCTAAGATGGCTCATGTCCTTGCAATGTTTAAACATCTCTAACATCTCTATATTGGAAATGTATAGTAGATTTATTTATTTTACAAATGTGATGTCATAATACACATACTGATTTTTGAAAGATTTTTTTTTGTTTTTATAGAAAACACCTTCTCATAGCATTAAATATTCTTTAAAGACACTTGTAATGGCCTCATAATATTCCCTCGTATGGATTTAACATAGTGTAAAGGACTGCATCTGTCCATTTGGACAGTGGGGTTCCTACTGCATTTTTTCTTCTAGATAATGCAGCAGCAAACCACCTTCCACATAAATTGTGTCCACTTCTCTTTTTCCTTAAGGTGACTTCTTAGGATCAAAAGGTATGATCCTTTTTTAGGCCTCTTGATGCATGCAATCAGTGTATTTTCCAGAAGGCTTTGTATCAAGGGAAAAAAATGTGCCATTATTGGATAAATATGTTCCATGAATGCTCCAAGGCTGCCATGAGAAATTCTGCAAATGCTCCACTTTGTTTAGAAATACTCTGTTCTTTTATCCAGGAAGCCCCTCCTCAGTCCTTCCTTTAATGTGTAGCCAGCAAGAGCATCTGGTGTCCTGAAAAGCTTACGATCCAAACAGCAGCTTCTGCTGTTGTTTCCCTGCGAAGGCCCTTCAGCCTGTCTGGGAACGAGGATGGGCGATGGTGGGGCGTCTGAGAGTTTCAACTTGTGAGCAGTGGTGAGAAAGAAATGTCATGTGCACGGGCCACTTGTCTTAAGCAGATCAGAGGCCAAATTAAATCTCCCGAATTCTGTGTACATAAAGTCTAATTAATCTACAAGATTAGTGTTGATTAATGCAAACAAGAGTGAATGTGTTAATTCACTGAAGAGGAATTTAAAAATGCAAATAGTTCTTCCCAGACTTGGAATGAGACTCAAAGTGAGGGAGATGAGCCTTGCTGCAGTGAGTTCCAGAGAGTGCAGGGGCACCCCTGCCTGTTCTGAGGCTTCTGGAAACTTCTTTGGGCTCACATGTGTTTGCGGAGAGGGAAAATGTCAATGATTTTTCTGTGTTGATCATACTGGATGTTTGGGCAGAGGGTGCTGTGGTTTACTCCTAGTATTTCCTGGTTTTGAATTTGAGTTGTCTGCTATCGTGAGTTAGAATCGGGCTGGGTGGTTGTGGAAGGCCTGGACCGGTCGGGCATTGCATGCTCTCAGCTTTCGTCATGTGCAGTCTTAGAAGATGGGTATTTTCTGCTTTTCAGAAGAGTGGTCCCTCAGGCCTGGTGGTGGTGGCATGCTGGAACTCATTACGCCAGCTTGCAGGAGCCGACTGGGCACCTCTCAGTGCCACGTTCAGCAAGCTCACGCTGGTAGCGTGAAATTGACCATGATGGAAGTGTGTTTAAATGCTGATTCGGGGCTCTGGTCCGTGGATGCTGGGCCCCACTGATTCGAATTCCCTTGTGCACTCATCCCTTGCTTAAGTCTTGGGAAAGCGCTGATTGCTTGCCTGTGCAAGCCCTGAAAAGCTTACGATCCAAACAACAACTTCTGCTGTTGTTTCCCTGAGACAGCCCTTCAGTCGTGCTGTGCTCTGTGCTTGGTGGCTCTCCGTCCACTCAGGCCGAGACTCTGCCTTCAAAGGCCTGAACTCTGGGAGCAGCCGGGACCAGACTGAGCACAACCCGAATGAGGGCAGCGGAGGGTACGGGAGGTGCGGGTGCCCAGCTGTGACGAGCAGAGATGCCTGGTGGGTGGAGGCCAAGTGTATCTGTTATCTGCTGCTGCGTAACAAAGCACCCCAAAACCCAGAGGCTTAAAATTCCACACATGTTCATTTGCATGAGTCAGGAATCTGGGCACATCCTACCTCCATCCTCTGTGTCAAGGTCTCTTCCCCGTCTGCAGTCAGGGTGGAGAACCAGGGTCTGGGGTCTCATCTGATGGATCAGCTGGGGAAGGATTGAGGTCCTCAGGGGCTGCTGGCCGAGGCTGCTCTCAGCTCCTCACCGGGTGTCCCCTCCTCAGGGCGAGCATGCACAGAGAGCCAGAGAGGAGGACGGTGCCCCGGGGTTCTACAACCCGTGACAACTCGACCCTTGTGCTGTTTTCTGTTCATTAGAAGCAATTTACTGGAGCCAGCCCACGAGTGAGACAAGGAGGTTACACGGGGCAAGAAAATGGGCAGGTGGGCTCGTTGGGAGCCGTTTTAGAAGCTGCCCACCACTCGCAGCAGCTGGAGAGGGGTAGTGGTTCTGCATCTGCTGCCTGTGGGTCCTCCCTGAGGGGCAGGAGGGGCTTAATATGCAGAAGGGAGAGAATAGTGAATTCCAGGCACAGGAATAGTTTGACCTGTGAAATCAAGAGGGAAGGATGTGTTCTGGTTGGAGGTGACACTGCAGAGAGCCGCAGGGACTGCGCTGGAAGGTAGGTCGAGGCCATATATTGGAGGGTCATGATTAAGAGCTTAAGCTGGTGCTTTCCAAGCTGCTCACCACCTCTCCTCATCTCCAAATAATTTGCCTTTTCTGTTTAAGTCAGTTGATTAAAAGTAAAATGTTCATCAATACTTGTATCAGTAAGCATTCTTATTTGTACCAAAAGGGTGATCTTTTATTGACTTGAGCAGAAGGGGAATTTATCCAGAAGATATTGCTGGGAAACCGCAGAACCAACTTGGAAAACAGGCAATACCAGGGGAGTTTTGGCAGCAGTGGGACATCACCCAAACCCTGCATTATCCATGGACCACCTACCACTAGTCACTTAATATTTCCCTTTAAGTCAACTTTAAACTGTCGTGTTTTTTAAAAATTTACCTTTAGTTTTGGTAATATATTCTTGAAATTATACTTTGGTACCATTTATGTCATTTTCTAGTATACAACAAATAGAAAAAAATGAGTTATTTTAAACGATTGTGCAGACACCCTCTAAAATCCCTGCAGATACACTAGAGCACTTTGGGGAACAATACCTTAAAGGAACCGGGTGGTGAAGAAAGGAGTCTTTATAATGTGGGAGACCCCTCCTTTAGTGACGTGCTCTCCAGATTTGGGATTCCTGTGTCGCCTTCTAGTGTGGTAAACACATAGTGCCCACTCCGTCCTGAGCCACTGAAATGTGGACCTCGGTCCGTGGGTTGCTGCACTCAGGCCGTCCAGACGGTCCGAGCACCCTGTTCGGTCTGGGCAGCAGTGGGTGGCTGTCCCCCTCGTGGCAGCCTGTCATGTGGTTGAGGAGCCTGATAGTAAGACCTTTCTCATGAAGGGTGCTGGGTGGGCAGTGGAGCCACCCTCCCCAGCTCTGGTCAGGGAAGAGGCAAAGGGCATCTTCCTTCAAGGAGATGGCTGGCCCCGTCGATTCCCTGAGGTCTCTGCGAGCGCCGAGCTCCCACAATTCTACATTTCTGGCAGACCCAGGAGCCCCTCGGCAGCACTGCAGAGCTGTCACCAGCTGTGGTGGCCTTTGGCAGGCTGAGGGGGGCCTGGCCCTTGCCTTGGCTTCTTGGAAAGCCCCTCGGGAGCTTGGCAATCAGAAGAGGAGCTGATCTGAGCCGTGGAAGCTGCTGCTACCTTTCCAGAGCACATCACCACCACCTTCTGGTTTGTAAGACGGGGCCCCTGGGGTGATGGAAAGAGCTTTGAAGGAGAAGGGTGGGCAGCCCGTGGGGGGCCTGCCACACCGGGGTTCGGGGGTGCCTGTGAAATACTCAGCTTTCACCACGGAGGTCCGGAAAGCTGGCTCTGAGGGCTTCTCACCCCCACCCTCTCAGCTCCATCTGTCCCATCTCCTCAGAGGCACTCAGAATGCACATTCCAAATCAAACCACAGATAGCATGCTGGATTCCAGACCCGCTTCAAAGCATGCCCCATGGCCCTTGTGCATGACTGGATCATTCCTGCTATTTCCTAGCTGTAGAAACCTTGTAAACAGGAGGCGAGGTAGCTGCTTCGGAGATCAGGTGACATCTGAAACCAGCAGACAGTGAGGACTTGGGAAGTCCTTCCAGTTTACAGGTTTCAATCCAGGACCGAGAATGGGCATTGAGGGCCCACAAAGCCTTAAAATTGTTTGAAAAGTATGTGGTGAATGAGAGACTATGCCTATGTGCAGTTCTATTTAAAAGAGCTTCATTGCTTTCTTCCAATTCTTTAGTACACATAACTGGTAGTCCCTACCTTGACTTTGTTTGATTTGTGTTTTTTGCGACACAATAAAACTTAAATTTGAATGACTTTGGATGAGAAACACAAAATACGTTGATTGCCTTGTTCCCAGAGTCCCCCATCGCCTGTATCCGGCCCTTTGCATTTATGCATTATGCGCTTGGCGTGTGAAAGTTTTTTAGTCTGAAAATCTGGTGTATCGGTCCACTCTTGCTGCAATAATGCGACATAACAGAGCACCCCACATCTCAATGGCTCACAACTACAAGCATTGATCTCCTGCTCCTGGGGCTCTCAGTTGACTGCAGCACAGCCCACCTGGGGTGGACTGAGGTAGGGACAGCCTTGGGGCACGAGTTGCTGGGCTTGGCTGCAGGCTGTCAGGTGAGTTCATGTCCGCTCCCCATGGGTCTGATGTGGGGCGCAGGCTAAAGGGGTGGCACCTACCATGGGCATGTTCTTCTCCTGGCAGATCACCCGCCAGCCCCCCCGGGACTGGGTCTGTGTCACGTCCACCGGCATCCCAGTGGTCAGCGCAAGGCCCACGGCGAAGCCCAGCATCAGGGGGCGTGGGACGTGCTTGCTACCTACAGTGGGCATGGGAAGGGCAGTGCTGGACAGTGAAGCACATCATCCCAGCACAGCATGGAGGAGATACTTGCAGACCATCCCTAATATGATCTCGGTACTTGGCACGTGAGAAACCGTCAGCAGTGGTGGGTGGGTGGGTGAGGGAAGGGCAGTTATAGCCGAGGCAAGGAGCACTCACTCTGGGTCAGGCCCGCTTCCAGATGTTCCACACATTCTGCTTCATGTCATCCTTCCAGCAGCCGTGGGAGGGTGGCAGAGCACTGGTCCCTGTTTTACATGTGGGGAGCCGAGGCCCCTGCAAAGGATTCCTGAAGTTCACTCGGCAAGAGGTGGAGTGGGGGTGGCTGTGGCCCCTGCAGCCCAGGAGCTGCTTGGCTGGCACTGTCATGACGACGAAGGCCGAGCCGCCGGCTGACGGGCTGGCACAGGCCTCCCTTGTGCTCATTCTGTCACGACACTGAGTACTGTGCATCTCCCGGTGCTGGACGTGTGCCGCCAGGCTGCCCTTCAGTCCCTTTCACCACTCTGCACTGCCTGCCCCCTCCTGGGTCTGCCCCGACACCCCACATATGCAGGTCAGTGCCCTGCAGCTGTCGGGCCCTTTGGCCCACACCGCAGGTTGCTGGGAAGACTCGGGGTGTTGGCCCGCTCAGGATGGGCCTTGCCCAGTGAGTGGTGGCTGTGGAGCACGAGAGCCCAGCTCCCTGTCCTCCAAGGGACGACTCCAAGCTGTAAGTGACACCCCAGAGTCCCCCACAGGGCCATGCTGAGGCTGGGGCTTTGTCCAAAATCCAACTTCTCCTCGGCTTCTTCCCTTACCTGAACCTTTTCCCTCTGTCCCTTATCAGCCTCCCCTGGAAAAGCTTCCTTCTTAAGTTACTTACCAACCCTCCCCTTAGGGTCTGCTTCTAAGCAGCCCAACTGAAGGGTTCCAGAGACGTGAGGGACCCCTGCCTCGTTCCCTGGCAGGGTGGTTTCATAGACCTCCAATTAGGGGGAACTGGTTGGGAAAAGTCAAACAAGAAAGCTGTTTTGCTGGAGCCCTCTGTCCCTGTAGCCCAGCACCTCTGAAGATCCCTCAGCCGGTCCTGCACTGTCCGTCAGGGCTTCCGCCTGGTCCAGAGCAGACCAGTGTGCGTTGCAGTTAGTTTCCAGCTCCCGGGATTCATCTTTCAGCTGTCCAAGCATCTCGGCAGTCGTGCAGAATCAGCTAGCGACCGCCTGGAGAGGGCTTCATGCTTGCAGGGTTTGAGCACACGGAGCAGCTAACATCGTACTCGCCCCCTGCATGGGTGCTGCTGGCCGTCAGGGCATCAGACCTGGAGGACCAGCCTCTGTGGCGAGGGGAAGGAGGGCACACGCCTGTGGGCGGCGGGTTTGGACACAGCTGCGTTTCGTGGTCCTCCTGGTGCTCCTTCCTTGCCCTTCCCCTTCAGCTCTCTTCCCTGTGGCCGTGGTCCTCCAGCTACTCCCAGCAGCTGGGATCGATCAACAAGGGTTCCCTAAAGTCGGTGAGGGGGACCCCAGCGTGAAGGCAGCAGAGGCTGACCTGCCCCCCTTGAATACCAGGTTCCACCTTTATGTAAGAAACGCTTCTGCCCCAAGCTTCGCCTGAGCCTTCCTCTCCCGAGTGCATTCCCTCAGGGGAAATGCCAAAAAGGGCGCCTTACTTTAAACCGTGGGTACCCTCTGAAGTTAGGAGGGGCTCCACGTTGGGAACGCACCCCCAAGGCTGGACAGCGACTGGCCCACCAGCGTGGGTCACTGCAAACCCCCTTCTCTGTTGCCAAAAATCCCACCTGGAGACCTTTATTTAATTGATTCACTCATGTATTTTTAAAGTCGCCTTTAGGCTTTATTATTAAAATATTACCATTACGCGCTCTTTCAGGAGGCACACATAGCATCTTAAAAATAGAAATTTAAATAGAAGCAATATTCTCTATATTTCACAGTGCTTGACAGCTCCCCAAATAATAACCTGTGTATTTCATAGTGCTTGACATGTTGCAAAATGCTCTGTGTACATTATTTCAGTAAATCTTTTCAGTGCTGGTGTGTACCAAGGAGTCACGGCACTGGGCAGAGGAAAGAAGAGCAATGAAGGCTCAGGGGTGAGGGGCGAAGCCTCCAACTGGGTACTTGTGCGAGTGGAATGAACGTTCTTTTAAAGTAACTTTAATGTCAAGACATAGAAAAAAACTGGTACGGTTGCTACAAATTAAAGCTGAACATGGAGCAGATAGAATTAAAACATTGTCGTCTTAATGTCTGGCCGCCCATGCTGCCAGCTGAAGGCTCCTCTCCTGCCAGGCCGCGGCAGAGTGTGGCGAGACTGATGGCTCCAACCGAGACTAGCTTTTTAACTAACCTTAAAGCCCGTGTGATTCCTCTGGGAAACACGGCCTGGGGTGCTGCAGGGGTCCCCTAGGGTTGCCGTCCCTGCAGATGAAACTTGCAAATCCAGGCTGCAGATTTGGGTGGCCCATCTGAGAGCGGCACGCTGAGAGCCCGGCCCTGGAGTGGAGCTCAGGTAGAGGAACCCACCTGGAGTTCAGAACCATTTCGCTGGGGTTGTAACCGAAAGGGGCCAGCAAAGATAGAAACTGAGATGACGGGTAGATGCGCTTGCTCTCTGTCACCCAGTGAGATGTGGGGAGCATGACAGGTGTCCTGTTTAAAGGGGGTGTCCCCTTCCCGGGCTCTGGACTCCTCCTAGATGGCTATTGGAGTCCTGTGTTGCCAGAGCTCTGATTTTCCTAGAGTAGCTGAAAATTCAATTTTCCAGTGAAATCTCCACCTTTTAAATGTGCTAAAACATTTGGAGCATTTGCTTGGATTTTTTACGTCACTGCGCAGATCAAGTGGCATATCAGCATTTGCAGCTTTGGCAGGCAAGTTTGCACCAGCATTTGGGGTCCTGTAGGAGACAAGGTGGGGACCGCGAGCTTCCCTGATTACAGGTGCCTCGTCACAGCTGCTGGGCCTTTGGGGCTGGGGCTGGGCAGGAATATCGTTCATTGGCGCGTCAGTCAGGCCACCGTTCCCGCTGGCGAGCGTCATGCCCGTTTCTCGAGGAGCTTGACCCCCATTGTCTTCAAGGTGTGAATTCTGCAGCAAGCCGGCAGCCCTGGGGCTAGACTGTGCCAGCCCCCTCAGAGGCTCAGCCACCCCCCACCCCCAACCCCGTTTTCACCAGCGGTCCCTTCGCCCAGTCCCCCGCGCCTCCAGCAGGTGTGAGTCTGCGTCTGTCCCGCGTCTGTCCTCTGCTCCTCCTTCCCCTCTACAGTGGCGCGTGATCTAACTCACCCGTCGCCACCAGTGTCACTCAGTTTACTGAATCCTCAGCAGACGTCCCTCATCGTCTCAGCACCAGGGCCCTCTGAACCGTTTCTTCATCAGTAAGCCAGGGACAGCGTGACCCAGCGCGGCACGTCACTGCAAGGGCCATTCATGTGTCTGTTCATTCTGCAAATATCTGAAGCCCTGCCCTGTGCCGGGAATCAGTCGAAGCATGAAAATATAGGCGAGGGAGATGGCCTGGCCCTGCCTGCGGGGGCCACGTTCTTTATACAGAATAGTACGTTGCTATCTCGTTCGGCGGCAAGCACTGTACCTTGAGAGTGGCGTGGAGCCTCACCTTTAGTAAGCCGTCAGTCTTCCTCCTTGTGGCGTGATGCTCCTTCCTGCCTGCTTTTCTTGCGGCCTGGTTCCTGATGTGGTGGGGTGCCAGGTGTCCCTGGGGGGATTTTCTGGGGTCCGTGGATTCCCGCTGGGAACCCAGTGATTGTCGTTTTGCTCTGCCTGGAACGGAAGCAGCCGCTGCAGCCCACCCCTCTCCTCGGCTTAGGAGTGGGCAGCCCACTCCAGACTTCCTGCTCCAGAAGAGACAATAAATCAGGCTGGTAATAAAACAAAAAGGCCTTCCCGCAAAAAAAAAAAAATTCTGGAAAAAGTGAAGAAATTGTCCGTTAGTATTCATCTAAGCTGTCTCGAGTGCATATCTTATACACGTAAATATCCTCAGCTATTTGTTTTTGCAGAATTGTGGAATATGAATGTGCTCATGGCTGCTTAGTGTAAACAGTTTTAGCAGAGCTTAGAGGAATGATGTGCT
>PVKY010006498.1:0-15907 GCA_004027775.1 Bradypus variegatus
CCTCCACTCCTTCTCACTGGCGCCACCAGGGGTGCGCACCCAGAGCCCGGGTCAGGAAGGGGCGGGCCCCCCGACGCCGTGGGCGCAGGAAACGTGTCAGCAGCCGAGCGCGTCCCGGCCGCGGGCACGGGGAACCGGCGTGTGGGGGCTGTGCGTGGGTGCCGGACCGGCGGCCTCCTCCCGGCTGAAGTCATGGACTTGGCTCTCTCCAAGCACGGCCGGCGCGCAAACGTGCCCTGGGCCAGAAAGGAGGGAGGGAAGAAGCGCACAATGTGTTTCTTGTTAGGGACGCCAAAGCTGGGGCCTCGGGTTTGGCTTTTGGGGCCGTATTATAATATTAAGATGTCGTCTAATTCCGGACAAAACCGCTCTTGTGGCTAGCCGGGGAGGGCGCCGGGTGAGTCCCCACTGCCGCCGTCGGGCCAGCAGTGGGCGGCCTGTGCCCGGCGCGCGGTGCGGCCGGGACGGCGGCGGCCCCCGGGGCGCGCGGGGGGCCGGGGCTCCGCGGCACGAGTGCCTCCCGGCCCTCGCAGACTTGGCGACGCCAGCCCCGCCGCGCTCCCGCCTCCTCGCCCGGCCGCCCCGGGGTTGTTTTTCCCGACCTTATCTCTCGCTCAAGTTAATTTTCTTTTTAATTTGGTGACCAGAACAAAAGTTACAGGAAAATCCTTTGTGAAAGCCCAACGCGGACCCGAATCGGTGCGCTTCACGGCGTCGGTAACTAAATATTTTGCCGAGCGAGTGGTTAGAATCGGCCCCTCCGCAAAACTTGCGCAAACTTGGCTTTCTTTGAACGCAGCTGAAAGCACCCCCTTTTGTTCGCCTTTGGTGGGTTTGCGCCCTCTCTTCCCCTCTCGTTGCCTCTCATCAAGAGGTTGTTTTAAACCCGAATTCGGTGATCTGGTTTCAGGGATAGGGCTCCGTCTTGCCAAGGTATTAAATAAACAAGTAAAGCAAAAAACTTGAACCCTTATGTAATCCAGATGTTGTTTCCTCGAAAACAACAAACTCTGCTAAACCAGATAACGGGATCAGGGACAGCCGTGCCCCCCTTCCGCCCCGGCTTTTAGGGCGAGCGGAGGACACAGATGCCGGGTAACTCCTCCCCAGGAAAAATGATAAATAATAGCTATTAACACTCCCAACTGCGCACGAGCGCCCCTAAGGCTCCCGGGTGTCACAGACTGTTCGGGAATCTTGGCGTCTGGTCCTTAACCTGGAACTTCAAAGATAAACCCGGCGACCAGGAGGCGTTTGCATGTGCGGGGCTGACGTCCAAGTTTCTGGCCTCTTGATCTTCTCGGCTGACAGCGCAGCCGTATAAAGGGGGCTCGATTCGGACACCCCCTTTGTAATGGTAATGAGGAGGTCACCGGGACGGCTCCAGCTCTGGGCGCTGAGCGGGACCCGGAGTCGGGCAGCCTCCGAGCCGCGGGCGGAGGGGCTGGCTGTCCTCCCGCCTCCCCGGGAGTGTGCGGGGAAAAGCCACTGGCTTTTGTGCAACCTCCAGGTGTTCCCAGGAGGGAGTGGGGGCTCAAAGGTATTTATAGGAGTCCTGTATCAAAGTCATCCCAGGCAAGAATCCGAGGAGCCAAAGGAATAAATCACGCTCACCCTCCGCTAAGAAAGCGACGTTCTCCCCGCTCCACCCTTCCCTTGGCCTCGGTTCCAAAAGCCAATAAAATCAAACCTTTGGCTTTTGGCAAAAACTCTAAGCCACTTTATGCCTCCTTGTGCAAAAGGAAGATTTCTTTCTTTTTCCTCTCCCAGTACCCCATCCCCGGCCCCTCCCGCTCCCTTTTCCTTTCTTCTCGGTCCTTCCTTCCCACAAATAACTCGAAACTTAAGACAGGCGACCGGCTGCAGGTGCTCGCGGGCCCCGGAGCGGCCCCGGGCCGAGGTGAGGCTGGAACCCGCCCGGGTCCCGCCGGCATTGATCAGCTGGGAGCGCGCGCTGACTGACAGGCGCGGTTGCCATGGCAGCCGCCTGAGCGGCGCCGCGAGGACCCGGCTGGAGGGCGGCGGTGAATGGGCGGCGTCACGCGCCTGGCGCCAGAGAGTCTGCTCCGGGGCTCGCGGCTCCGGCTCCGCCGCCGCGGCTGCCAATTCATCACCTGTCAGGGATCACTCAGGGGGTCACAGGCGGAATGGACACAGCTGTGAGAACAAAACCGGGGGGAAGAAAGGAGGGCGATCCCAATTGCGCCAGATGTGCAAAAAGGACCTGGCGCATTCCGCCCCCCCACCTCTTCCCTCTCCCCGCAGGCTCCTCCCTCCTCCCACGACACCCCCCCCCGCACCCTCCCCACCCGCTCCCACGTTGCATCACCCCGGGATTGCAAAGCCCGGCCCGGGGCTGCTTCTCATTACAGCCGGCAGGGCCTGGGCGCAGATGGGAGCCGCCGCCGCGGTGCTGCGAGTAAAGGCGCTGAGTGAGGAAAGCCCTGCGATGGTCGGGTAACTTCCAGAGCAGTTGGTGTTTGGGTTTTTTTTTTTCTCCCCCTAAATAGGGAGCGTCCTAGTGGGTGAGCGCAGGAGTGCAGTGTCTCCTCCCCCCTCAACAGGAAGCTCTTCCCACGCCGCCACCCCACACTGATTGAGCAAACCCAGGGCCCTCTCTCCAGCTGGGCCATTTGAACTTTAAGGGTCTCGGATGCAAACACACACACATGCACACACAGTGACAGGTTTTGCTATTCCGTTTAACCCACACAGAATGGTCCAAGAGGCTCCCACCCCACACACCCCCACGGAAACACAATTTTAAAATTAATTCCGCATTGGCTTGCTGAAACAGGCAGACTAGTAACTCAGGTGTTATGTGTATGTGTTTTAACTTATCTACAGCTTCATAATACACTTAAAATGATCTTTAAATGAATATAAAACTGGGTAGCATGCCAATGGATTCGAACTCAACAGATCAGCCAAACTGAGCTCTGACACGGCAGCTAAAGAAAGAAACCAAAAAACGTACACCATTTTTACATCAGGATAGAAAAATGATCGTGGGAGAAGGCACGGCCTTTTGTCAACTTTGCGAGCGTGTTAAATAATAGCCCACAGTGCTCCTTCCCACCAAGCCCGGAGCCTCGCTGTTGGGCTAATGAGGCTGGCAGGGATGTTAACATACGGTGTCCTTGGAAAAAGCCTAGGAATGCGTCAATATCACATCGCGTCAATGTCCAAGAATCACAAGTAATAATTTGAGAATCCCAAAGATGTTTGTTTACATTCGCTATTATTGTAAAATAGTCAAAGTATAACATCATGAACCAAAATAGTGTCAAAACAAAATCTGTTCCACTGTGGCACGTATGTGACAAACACATGCACCCAGAGTACATCAAAAGGCTCGAACTGTGGGGGAACCAGGGTAGTAAATCACTTCCAGACTTGCTATCGGAGGAGACTGTTAATGGAGCACTGTCAGAAAGAGTCGCAGGAGGCATTCGCTGCCGCTCTGTCTTAATGAGTTTGCAGGCTTCTCTAACTTGAGAGCAAACCATCCACCTCCATCCTCCAGACCGAAGGGTCTTGTGAAAGTGGCACCATCCCAGCGCCACCAGCGGGGCCGCCCTAGAGAGCAGCTGTGGGGCACGTGGGCCGGGGCTGGGTGCTCTCGGACCACCCTGCCCTGGGCTGAGGAATTAGCCATTAATGGAAGGAAAAAAATAAATAAACAAACCCTTTATTATTGGCCATTGCTTTCTGTCCCCTTCATCTTAAATGCAAAGGAGGTGAAGATTATGACAAAACGCCAACTGGATACTTAGGAATACTACATTTTCTGGGATTTTCTAGTTTATTGTCATTCTAGAGAAATACGGTTTTCAAAACAACTCATTTGCTGTGGTCTTCTGTTTAAGGGCGAGCTGTGTGTGAATTAACTGAAATGTATTCGTAAATAGCTGCAAACTTTTTGATTTAGCCTGAAAGAATGAGTTCATGAATTAGGATTTATGGGGGGGGGGACACCAAAAACCCTGAAATTGCATTCAGTTACAGTGCTGGGAAGATTTCACACCTCATACATGACAGAATTTCTTTTAAAAAAGTGTTTCGATGTTGATGAATAGCTAGAGTTACCTACCTGTCACAAAGCTTTCGAAATACTGTAGGTGCTGGAATGTGACACCAGAAATAATTATTTGTGCATAATTAATCACATTACTTTGCCACCTACACTGAAAAGCATAGACCAGCAGCCTTTCAAGGGCAATGTATGTGAATAGAATTTCAATATGCAAAGTCTCCTAATAATTTCCGTTTAATAGGATCGTTAAAATAGCCCAGGCCCTGTTCTGGAAAAGGAACCCTGGAAGCGTCCTGCTTCTTGCAGCTCCTGAGCGATCAGGACAGTTGCCACTAAGTACTCATTTAACTGATTTTACAATAATGCTGCTCGCATCGCTCCGGTTTGCAAAATCACACACCAAACCGGCTGTTGAATGCGTGTTTTTTGTGTGTGCGTCTTTGTTTGTTTGTTTTTAAACATAGCTTTTAATTAAAAGGGCGAACTCACTCTACAGACGTCACTTTTCAGGGCAAACTTATTTGCGATTTCACTTTCTCCTGAGATGAGTTTTCTCTCTCTTGATGCTCTCCCGCGGGTCGCAGTGAAATGTGGCTTTCCCTGTATTAGGCTGAACTTCCCAGGTGACACTGAGTTGGGGCACCTGAAAGCTCAAAGGTATGGAAGGCTGCCATGGGGCACGCCCCTAGGGCCAAGGTGCTCCTGGAGTTGTGGGATGCGGCCTACCTCGCAGCAGGAATTAGGATTATAAATGCACATTTCAGTTCCCTAGCTCGCTCCCGCCCCAGCGGCACGGTGCCTCCGGGCTCCGGGCTCCGGGCTTACTGTACTCTATTTACCGCCCCAGCTGGGCTCGCGCCGCGCCCCGCCCACCCCACGCAGATTGGCTGTGAACGCGGAAGGGCTGCGCGCTCGCCCCGCCGCGGCGCTCGCCAATGGGTGCGCCCGTTCGGCCTGATGGACACGCCGCCGCCCGCCAATGGGAGCCAAGGGAAGGCCGCTGGTGTCGCCCGGGTGAGTGCGGATAAAAGCCGCCCTGCCAGACTCAACGCTTCATTCTGAGCCGAGCTCGGTGCCCAGTGTAGGAAACGCAGCAGGCGGCCGCAGCCGGAGCTCCAGGACAACCCGCTCCTTCCCGGTGTCTTTCCTTGCACCCCGCGTCCAGCATGAAAGCGTTCAGCCCAGTGCGATCTGTTAGGAAAAACAGCCTCTCGGACCACAACCTGGGCATCTCACGGAGCAAGACTCCGGTGGACGACCCGATGAGCCTGCTCTACAACATGAACGACTGCTACTCCAAGCTCAAGGAGCTGGTGCCCAGCATCCCCCAGAACAAGAAGGTGAGCAAGATGGAAATCCTGCAGCACGTCATCGACTACATCTTGGACCTGCAGATCGCCCTGGATTCGCACCCCACTATTGTCAGCCTCCACCACCAGAGACCCGGGCAAAATCCGCCTTCCAGGACGCCGCTGACCACCTTAAACACAGACATCAGTATACTGTCCTTACAGGTAGGACCTGCTCTCGGGGCCCTGGGCTCCCAGGTGTTCTGGGCTGTCACGGATAGATCCGTTGTCGAGAGAGCTGTAGACAATCATTTAACCGTTAGCTAATTAACTTTATTGTCTTTTTAAAAAAAAATCTGTAGATAGAGCCGTGCGTGAAATTACTAATAAGTTCTGACATGTTAACGCATTTGCCTGAATTGTAGCATAAACGTGTGTAATGGAACTTGGTGTTCTATGGACTACTTAAAAAAAAAGAAGAAAGAAAGAAAGGCCCTTTCTCCTTAAGATGACTAACATTGTGCCGTTTATCCTCCTTCTCTTGCAGGCTTCTGAATTCCCTTCTGAGTTAATGTCAAATGACAGCAAAGCACTCTGTGGCTAAATAAATGGTGAGCGTTTGCTTGTGCCTCCCGTTGGTGTAACTTACCTCTTGCTGTGCGCGCGCGCGTGTTTCTCCTTTGCCGGTATGAGGATACTTGTGTATCCGTAAAATTTTTGTTTTAGTAAATGCGTGCGTTACTTGTATTACGCGTAGTACGTCCTTTTACCGGAAGTGAAGGGGCTCTCTAGCTCTGGTTAGTCACGATTTCAGAAGGTTTTCCTTTAAAAAAAAATAAAAAAACAGATGCCAATAACATACTCTGCATGCGGCCCAGTAAAATGTGTTTTGACTTCTGTAGTGAAGTTCATGCTCAGGCTGCCTTCTGCTATTGCCCGGGTACTAGGAGGTACCAGCCTCCCTAGTAATTAATCTTATCACCGTGAATTCCATAGTGATCCTCCTTTCCTAAAACTAGAGTCCTCTGGCACTCAGCTGAGTATTGCTTGCCCGGTGCCTCAAACCCTCAGATGTGGGATCCGGGCTTCCCTATCTGTTAACGAAAGGGCTGTTTTCAATCAAATAATTGTTACAAGAAGCACACTGGCGCCTCTGAGTACTGCTATTGGAAATCCAAATAGGAGCTTAAGTTCAGAAGTTTGTCCCTTCGGTCTATGCTATTTTAATGTTGAATTTGCTCTGTCAAGGCCGAATCTGTGTGTTGCATCTGGACGCCAGGGTTTGCCCAGTCTGTGAGTCTTTGGGTAAATGTTCAAACTGTGGCTTTCTCCCGGCGCCAGTCTGCCCACCTCTGTGCCCTTAGGTTACATTCTCCTAAACATGCCTTTCTCTCCCAATCTTTTGCAGGTGTTCGTGATTCTCTCTTTTTTTTTTTTTTCATTTGCACAACAACAACAACAACAACACATCCACAGGATCTTTTCAGGCGCTGAACTTACTTTTCAACCAGTTCACAAAAGAGGACAACAGCAAATTGAATGGACCTTTAAAAAAAAAAAAATGGAAGGAAAACTAAGAATGATCATTTTCCCCAGGGTGTACTCCGACCTGGACTGATTCTAGTTATTTATGAAAAAGACTTTTAAATGCCCTTTCTGCAGTTGGAAGGTTTTCTTTATATACTATTCCCACCATGGGGAGCGAAAACGTTAAAATCACAAGGAATTGCCCAATTTAAGCAGACTTTGCCTTTTTTCAAAGGTGGAGCGTGAATACCGGAAGGATCCAGTGTTCAGTTACTTAAATGAAGTCTTTGGTCAGAAGTTACCTTTTTGACACAAGCCTACTGAATGCTGTGTATATATTTATATATAAATATATATATATTGAGTGAAACCTTGTGAACTCTTTAATTAGAGTTTTCTTGTATAGTGGCAGAGATGTATATTTCTGCAAAAAAAGTGTAATGATGTACTTATTCATGCTAAACTTTTTATAAAAGTTTAGTTGTAAACTTAACCCTTTTATACAAAATAAATCAAGTGTGTTTATTGAATGGTGATTGCCTGCTTTATTTCAGAGGACCAGTGTTTTGATTTTTATTATGCTATGTTATAACTGAACCCAAATAAATACAAGTTGAAATTTATGTAGACTGTATAAGATTATAATAAAACATGTCTGAAGTCAATAGTGAATTCTGAATGGTTTTTAAGTCTCTTTTTTATTCAATCCCCACCTCTACCCCCCACCCCCTACTCCCTGAGCCTTGGAACTTGTGTGCTGAGTGAATCTCTTTGCAGATGCTTTTTGAGAGAGTTGGCTGGGCATGGAAGTCAATAAACAGAAGTTTTTCTTAGTCCTTAAGGGAAAGCTGTTAGTTTTGTGCCTTGGGGCTGAGTTTTAAATGGAGAAGGAGTTGGTATGAGTTGTGACTCCTTAGATTGAAAATAAATTTGAAGTCCGGAAGGACTACGAATCTGAATGGGTGATAAGACACTTTTCTGGAGTAAATGCAACTGATCCTTAATCAGGAGGAGAAAAAAAGGCCCTACTGAAATCAGAACATGACTCGAGATTTAGGAGAAGTGTAAACCAACCACCTCTGATACTGATAAGGTCTTGGGCTGCTCTAAGTGACTTGTTTGTCCATCTGAATTCAACTGAGTATGGCCCTAAACTCTTACAGCCTTTGTTGGCCTCCTTGGGCTTCCCCTTGATTTTCCTCCACTCTGGAATTTACCCGGGTCTTCAGGATTCAGAAGCTTGGGTTGGGCCCATTTCCCAGCCTAGGTGAGTCTTGACTGCTGCTATTAGCTCTGGACCGCTGCCCCTGGGGGTCCATGGGGTGGGGGTGGGGGGAGAACACACTTTCAAGTCATAGGAAAAGTATTAATGTGCTATTAGCATTGTAACCCTCGTGTGGCACAATTTGGATGCTGCTTTAAAATATGTATTTAATACAGAAGAGTGCTTAATATATATGTGTGTGTGTATATGTATATACACAGTAAATGTGTATTTACTTGTTCTCAAAGTGGAAGACCCTCTCCGGGTGGGAGAGGTTCTGGAAAGCTGACAACTGGAGAAGGAAGGGGGTCGGACCCGCAGCGAGGGGAGGTGGGATTTGTCTCACCTGGGGCCACTTTCTCAGGACCCTGCAGGTGTTGGAGTGGCGCCATCGAGTCGGCCTCGGCGTCTCCCAGGCCCTGACACCAAATCCATCACCCGCCAAGCGCGGGCCGCCGCGGGCTTGGGGCTGGGAGAAAGCCGGCCTGGGCTCTCGGCTCTTAACCTGGCCGAGGTTCCCCAGCCTGGGCGCGCGGCGCCGAGGATGGGGAGGGCGGCCCGGGGGAGGCGGGCTCGCCCCGCGGGGACTTGGCAGCCGCCCGCCATTCCCGGGCGCCCGGCTCCCTCTGCTGGCGGCGGCCGCGCACATGGCGCGGAAGGAGCAGTTCTGGGCGCGGAGCCGGCCCTGGGTTCTTGTGGGGCCCGCCCTAGCCCCCGCACTTGGGCGCACGCCTTCGTCCCGGATCTCCTGGGGACGAGGCCCGAGGCCCCTGCCGTGGAAGCAGCACGGTCCGCGCTCGGGCCATTTAAGTCCCCAGCGGCAGAGCGAGCGAGGTGCGCGCGCCCCTGTCCCCTCCAGGCACTCGAGAGGGTCAGATGGGGTCCTCAGGGGCGCACGTGCCTTGACCTGGAAAGTGGCCCCTCAGGTCCAGCCACCAACGTGGCTGCCGTTGGTGACAATCATTTCTCCGAGGGAAGCTGCAGCCCTTGGGCAGGAAACGGGCCACGTGCCGACCCCGAGCAGGCAGTTCATTTCGACGCAGAGCTATTTGCAGATTTGGTACCTGGCGTCGCGGCCACCTGTGCCACCCAGGACCCTGCACGCGCGAGTCATCCGTCTTCAAGCCTGGCAGGGCAAGGGCGGGAAACGCAAGGCACGGGGCGCCGCCTCCCCATCCTTTCCAAGTGGAGAGGCCGGAGGGGCCGGCGGGGAATGGGGGGGGGGGTGCAGCAGAAACCAGCCTCCGCGTCTGACCCCCCCGGCTGACCCAGGCCTCAACTGCTGGGACGCGCCTGAGCAGGGTCTGTCCTTAGATGCAGGGTCTCCTGCCTGCGCACCGTGCGGGTGCGGCACAGCATGACGGAGTTGGAGACCGCTTGGCCCCTGGAAGCAAGGAACCGTTAGCAGTATTTTGACATCGACCCCACGTGGAAGCCGCATCACAGTCAAGTCAGCACCTTTGGGCTTTGGACTTGTTGCGGCTGAGCCCGGCTCCCCCACGCTTCCTTGGCCGGGCGGCGCGGCTGGTGGAGGCCGGGCGCCACCCTCTGGCCCGCGGGGAGAAGGCGGCTCACGCACCGGGAAGGTCATTGCTGGTCGCGGGAGTGGGGCGTTGTGGAACGGCAGGGGCAATCGGCTGTTGCATTAGGGGGGTAAACGCGAGGGAAACAGCCTTTAAAAAGAAGATATAATGAAATATCACTTCTCTATAATTTGCACAAATCGTTTCCACATATGGATCTTATTTCATCTTTACCACCCCATAGCGTAGATAGGACTATAAAGGTGCTATCTTGTATTTTTTAAAGAAGTAGCAGACAAGATCCCAGACTTCAAAGAGATTATGATTGAACTGGGGATATAAAGGAATCAGGAAGCCAAAATGAAAGTCAGAATGCTTTCCATTCTCTTTCCATAAGTTTTCATTTTGTTTAGTTTTGTTATTTAACTGCTTAATAACATTAGCCAGAGTGTGCATCCTTGTCATATTTCAGATCTTAAGGAAACTAGGTCAATTTTTCTCCATTATGTATGATGTGGTTCCAAGCTTTTCCTCTAATAGTTAGCGTTTATCAAGTTTAGGAAGAACCCTTCAATTATCAGTTTTCTGAGAATCTTACATCATAATTTGGGGCTGAATTTTGGTGAAATACTTTAACTGCATTTACTGAGTTAGGATTTTCACCCTCTAGTTTCTTAAAGTGGGGTACTATATTAAATTTTCTGATTGAATTAATCTTGCTGAAATAAACGTACTTGAACATGATATATTATTGCCTTTTATATTCACAGTTGGATTCTGTTAGGCAACATTGTATTTGGAACTTTTGGAAAGGAAAAAGAGCTGTGATTTTATTTTTGTCTTTTCCTTATCCAGTTTTGGAATCAAGATTACACTAATTTCAAACTTCAGTTTCACCAAAGCCATGAGTAAATGCTCTGACTCTCATGACCAAATGAGGTTGGCAGACATGTTATATCCATTTTACAAACCTAGGAACTGGACTCAGAGATGGTGAGGTGAGTAGCCACAGACATGCAACCAGTAATTGGGCAGCCTAACTCAGTGCCTTTTCTGGAATGAAGAAGGGGCTTCCAAGTAGTTAGGGCAGATGTCAAATCCAACAGATGACTCATTCTCGTCAATAGAGAGCTATTTTATAGAGCTCTTTTAATTCATGGGGCTCGTCACAGCATGGATGCACATTCCCCAAAACAACCCAAACCCCCTTTACCCTCACTCCTGGCTTAGCACACAACCTTCCGGTTTCTAATGCACCTCAGTACTGAAAAGGAGGCTCCAAGCTTTGGATGTCTTTCTGGATGATACTCCTTGACAAGGCTTTGAATGTCTTTCTGTTTCATCATGAAGATAATTTGAGCCAGAGGCCACAAGATGAGCAGAGAAGCTTAACAGCATGTATTTTGTTTAGTACAACACATGAAGTAGGCACTATGTGGAGTACCAAGCTGAGATTGCAATAAAGTAGGGGAACTCTCCAGAGAACACAGAGGAAGAGAGAACTGAAAGTCAGAGGGTTAAGAGAGTACACACATTTTGTGGTAGCCCAATCTAAGTAAACTAGGGGCTTGGCCCAGCAGGAATTGGAAACGAGGTTTTGCAACCATGTGAAGCAGGGTATTGGAACTGAGCCCACCATACAGATTCCTTGAACACTTGCAATTTCAGTTAAAGAATAGACTAGAAAAAAATTACTAACTAGCTCAGGAAAATCATAAGGAGGCCTGTTAGACTGAGCTCAGGATGGGAGAGAAAAGTCTCCCTTGAAAATTCATAGCCATAGATAAGCCCTTGTGTGGGATGAAAGGCCAAATACATATGACCCACTAGATGTGAAAAATTCTAATGCTGAGAGTTAACATAAAAAATGGGTTCCTGGCTGGTGATACCCCTGAGTGCCTGGCAGGAGCAAATGAAAACTTCTCTAGAGAGAGAGACGTTCTCGTCACAGACCACACACAATTCTCATAGCTAATGGCTCGCTGAAAGTTAACCTTGCAATTCAAAAATTTTAACAATGGGAAGAATTTGCAATGAGAGAAAATCAGTAGACATGATGGAAGAGAAAGATTAGAGATAAAGAACTATACAGGCTATAAGGTAAGAATGATTAAAATGGTGAAAGAAATTAAAGATTTATTTGAAAACATAAGGAAATCACAAGATACTGTGTTTTTAAAAATAGGCAGATTTGAAAATGAACAAAATAGAAGTGATACAGTTCTTGAAATGTAAAAAAGGATAAAACCAAGATTAAAAACTGCTGAAGAGAGAATTAATGAATGGGAAGATAGATCTGATGAAATTACCCAGAATACAAAAATGAGATAAATATATCACAAATATTAAATGAGGGTGAGAGACATGGAAAATAGAATGAGAAGGTCCTACAGATAGGCAAATGTTACTGAAGGTTTTGGCAATGGCAGGGAGTATATCACAGTAAGCAAACAACTTAAATATAAATATTAGACATTTCTGTTCTTAAAAGCCTTTGGCTGGGCTAGTATGACACACACACACACACACACACACACATACACGTGTGTCTTAAATGAGAACATAAAGTTGAACACAATTTAAAATGGGCAGCAGGTATAAACAGAGTTCACAGGTAAAATAATACAATGGTCTAATAATAAGTCTAAAAAATGATGGTCAACTTCACTCATAAAGAAGATAAATGCAAATGGAAGCTACATGAGAAACCATTGCTTACCTATCAGATGGACAAAAGTCTGACAATATATTATGCTGATGAGACTGTGGGAAAACAATCTCATATACTGCTGATAAGTATCTAAGCCAGAACAACCCCTATGGAGAAGAATTTGGAAATACATAGCAAAATTACTTATGTGTTATTCTCTAGCCCAGCTGCCTCATTCCTAGGAATATATCTAAAAGCTACACTTGCAAAAATAGGAAATAATATGTGCACCAAGTTAACAGATTTGATAGAGAGGATGTGGAGAAATTGGAACTCTTATTCATTGCTGGTGGGACTGTATAATCGTTCAGCCACTCTGGAAGACAGTTTGGTGGTTCTTCAGAAAACTAAATATTGAGTTACCGTACAATCCAGCAATTTCACTTCTTGGTGCTTACTCAAAGGATCTAAAAGCAGTGACATGAACAGATATTTGCACACCTGTGTTCCTAGCAGCATTGTTCATAATTGCCAAGAGGTAGAAACAACCTAAATGTCCTTCATCAGATGAGCAGATCAACAAAATGTGGTATATGCACGCAATGGAATACTATGCAGCTGTAAGAAGGAACGATGTCATGCAACATATGACAACATGGATGAATCTTGAAGACATAATGCTGAGTGAAATAAGCCAGACACAAAAGGAGAGATATTGTATGTTAACACTAATGTGAACTCCGAAAAATGTAAAACAAGTGTTTTGTATTGTAGAGCATAGGGGACCTAGAGATAGACAGAGGCTAGGGAAGGGGGGGGTGATAATTTAATAATAGACAAGGTATTGAGGGTGATCTTAACAATATGGGAACGCTCAGGTGGGATTACGGTTCATTAATTTTCTTTTGGTATGGTAGGAGCATATTAGAAGGAATGAAGTTATTTCAGGATATTTGTTTTTCCCATTGCTTTGCTTTGTTTTATTTGGCCATGTTTTTTATTTGATAAATAATTTTAAAATTAAAAAAGACTATTTTAAGTAGCAAATGATTGGAAACAACTCAAATATCCATCAGTAGGGGACTGGCTGGAAAATTTATAGCATATCCATGATGATATACTCTAAAAAAGAAGACGTTTATTCACTGGTCTGAGATTTGCAGGATACAATGTCAAGTGAAAAATTCATAATGCTGAACAGTGTATATAGTTTGCTAACTTTTGTATGAGAAGGAAAGTATAATATTGACATATATATTCCTATTTGTTTATATTCATGGAGAAATAAAGTAGAAAGATAAACCAACAATTAAAATAGTTATCAATAGGGGAGGGATAGAACAGGGTAGAGGAAGCAGTGATAAAAGTATGACTATTCTGAATGAATCTTGTTAAAGTTTTCACTTTGGGACATGTAAATGTTTTTACAAACTTAAATCATAAAAATGCAATAGAGGAATAGAAAAATAATGGAAACAAACTAATTTAATTGTATCTCAAGATGGTGACATAAGTACACAGAGAAAAGAATTATCCCAACTAACTTTAGACTACTATACCTTGCCCATGGATATATTCTTAGGACAAGAAGGCTGCAAAGAAATCATAAAATTCACTTGGTAGTCATATTGTTAGTAATAATATCAGTATTGTTATTATAAAACTATTATATATATTATAACAAAGAAGTAATTATATTAATGTTATTAGGAACCCAGATTTTTAGTATAAGAGAAATGAAGTATAAGTATCAAGTTAAAGAAGAATCCTGATATTCATATTCGAACAGAAAATATCAATTTAAACTCATTTTCCCTCAGTTAAAAAATATATTTTTCAGCTTTCCATTGAAAATGTCTACAAGCAGTGACAAGCCTCTAGTAATAAACAGCTTCTTGCACCGGTTTTGTTATATAATACCATCCATCAGTAAAAGGAACTAGGGTTCCTTGGAGAAATGGAACAGGACAGGAAGTAAAAATAAAAATAAAGAAGAGACAAAAATAGAATAAAATTCTTGGATACTGTTCTAAAAGAGGATAATTAAAAGGAAATAAGGAACCTTGTGTCCTCCTGCCTTTCCAGTATGAACTGTATTTTGGAAACCACAAAAGAAAGATAGAATTAGAAAAATCACCATTTTGCAGGCCCTAATATAACAATGAATGTAAAAATAAAGGTAATCACTATGTAACTGATAACTGGCTCAGGCATGGACTTCAATATATAGTAAAACCATTAGGTGAAAGGTGGATAGGGAATTTTAGAATGAAATGATCAAGCTGTTTACAACGAAATGATCACCTGAATCCACCAATCAGTCACTAAAAAATCAAACAACTGGACATTTTGTGCCTCCTGATGTAATACAATAGGAAGTACACAGCACCATATGTGAAGTATTCTTAGGAAAAAGAAACAAATTAAGTCAATCTGAAGAAAACATAAAGCTTTTAGATCTAACTTTTTGTCTATGGGAGGTATAAAAAGGAGAAAAACAAATTAATTGACACGGCCAAGAAGCAATCAAACAATTTCAGGATGTGGCTGCTAAAATGTGGCTGCTAATGTCACTGACTGCTAAAGAGTCAGTGACATTAAAGAAATGTAGTTTTAGTTTTAAATAATTTTCCATTTAGAGACAATACTGTAAATTTTATTTTACAAATATAGTTTTCTAAGTAAACTCCAAGCGTCATCAGTTTGGGAGGAAAGTTTTTAAAAATGCACACATTCCTTCAAATTTTTTATGTCTCAAAAAATTTCATTCTTAATGTTCTAATTTTACCAGATTTAACCAAAACCTACCAGGGAAAAAATATTCTTAAAAATGTCACCTGAAACTTGAAGTCCCCTAAAGCAAAATAGAGTGAAAAAAAATCTCAAGTTTAAATTTAATCCAAATTGATTGAGTCAATACAATTTTAAAACATCTTGACTAGGAAAGAAATTTCTAGACACGTCTGTGAAGCCCTGGTTATGTACCTTACAATAGTTCTGGGAGTCACCCCCAAACAAGTGTAAACCCTTGAATACTATCCCTGCAAATTCCATTTGATGATGAAACAAATCCAAGTGATATGGGGGCAAGTGACTGCATACTTGAACACTTTATACTCATTATTTTCATTGGATATTCTTTTGTCCTTGTAAGCCATTCCTGTAAAACAAAGTGACACCTCTTTCCACTGAACAATCTCCACCATGTCATTGGGGTTACATTTGTTTATTAATTTATGTATTCAACAAATACCAATCGGATGCCTATTATGTACCAGGCATAGGTGCTGCAGACAGACAAAGTCCTGGCCATGGTGGAGTTGCGTTCCCGTGGTGGCCTTAAGACTGTAACTGTGTAACCAAATAAACCCCTTTATAAAAGCCAGTCCATTTATGGTGTTTTGCAAAAAGGCAGTGTTAGCAAACTGGAACACTCACCTTGGGCAACAGAGAGAATAGGTTGTGTATGGAAGGGGATCCTTTTTTAATTTTTTGAATTTCACTTAATTCTGAGTGTAAAACCTGTTCAGAAAGGAGCAACCACCGGTGATAGAAGAGGGAAATAAACTTGATTGCATCGTAGCTAGAATAATAGCCTCCAAATACATGCACGTCCTA
>PVKY010006499.1:0-15895 GCA_004027775.1 Bradypus variegatus
GAGCCCTCCCATCCATCACCTGGCCTCCTTGATACTCACCTCTGGTCAATAATGCAGGACCCAAGGCCTCTGCAAAGTGTCCCCAAGCCTTGTCAAGAACTGCTGAAATCTCCAGGGGCCTCTCCCGTACCCTCACCAACCAGACCAGTGCACCACCAGGTGGCATCTGAGCGTCCTCTCCTTTTCTCCTGCTGCACTCCGTGGGCACCAGGATGCTTCTGCCCCTATTCCTACAGGCACAGCCCGACCACAGGCACTGTCCTGCTGATGTCCCTGCATCCTCCTGCGGAAGGAGATGTCTCTTGCTGTTAAAGGGCACCAAAGCAGGGCCACTTGCGCCCCCAGTGACAGCTGATTTTGAATGAGAAAGTTCTTTCCATTTTAATTTACTGCATCCCCTCCATTTCTGCCTCTGCTTCCCACAGGGCTCAAATGTGAGCCATGATTTGCACACTGGCATTTACGGCATCTTCACAATTTGCAATGGATGGGGGTGGTGTAAGGGTACATCACTGGGTGAATGGAAGGGCGAACTGTGGTGTATACTCGCAATGGAAGATTGAGCACTGCAAGAATGACTGAAGTTGTGAGGCATGCAACTAGGTGAATGAACCTTGAGGACATTATGTTGAGTGAAATAAGCCAGAAAGGAAAGGACAAATATTGTAAGACCTCACTAATATAAACTAATTATAATGAGCAAATGGTGAGAACTGAATTCAAGGGCATAGGTTATCAGGGGATAGAATGTGGGCAGTGATTGTGCAATCCAAGATGCAGGAGTAAGAATGTTCAATATGGCTTGTTGTAAAGGTTCATAGATTCTAAGCTCTTACAGCTGTCACATCTATTCCTAAGTTTTAACTGTTATTTAAGAGTTGTTTATTTCATACAAAATTTGTATGCTCTGTAGTACACTATCTAATTTAACCTGTAAGGTCAGTTTATTTAAACAATATAATTACATGGCACCTAGAATAGAGAATGAGATCGTGTAATTCTGTACAGGTTAATGTAATACCCCGATACATACCAGAGCATTTTGGGAAGAAAAATTTTTTTTAAGAATGTGCAAAGTCCACTTGAGAGACTGGGGGAAAATGTGGAAATATTAAACTTCCCCACCTGGGGAATTCCTGATATTCTTACAAGAATTAGGGACTCCCAATTTAATAAGTCAAACACTTGATCTTGGGGCTTGCCCTTATGAAACTTATTCCTGCAAAAAAGAAGCTAAGCCTACTTGGAATTATGCCTAAGAGTCACTCCAGAGAATCTCTTCTGTTGCTCAGATGCAGCCTCCCTCTCTAAGCCATAAACTCACTACCCTCCCCGCTACATGGGACACGACTCCCAGGGATGAGTCTGGCCCTGGCATCGTGGGATTGAGAATGCCTTCTTGACCAAAAGAGGAAAGAGAAATGAAACAAAATAAAGTTTCAGCGGCTAAGAGATTTCAAATAGAGTTGAGGTCATTCTCGAGGTTATTCTTATGCATTATATAGATATTCCTTTTTAGTTTCTAGTGTATTAGTATAGCTAGATGGAAACACCTGAATCTGTTGAACTGTAATCCAGTAGCTCTGATTTTTGATGATGATTGTATAATGACATAGCTTTTATCATTTGACTGTGTGATTGTGAAAACCTTGTGACTGACTCTCCCTTAATCCGGTGTATGGGTAGATGAATAATAAAATAAAGATAACAATTATATAAATAATGGGTGGGGATAAGGGGTATGGGATGTCTTAAGTATTCTTTTTATGTTTACTTTTTTCTTTATTTTGGAGTAATGAAAATGTTCCAAAATTGGTTATGGCAATGAATGTACAACTATGTGATGACACTGTGAGCCACTGAGCGTATACTTTGGATGGATTATATGGTATGTGAATATATCTCAGTAAAACTGCATTAAAGTAAAAAAAAGAAAGAATAAAGGAGAGAGGACTCAATTCACTTAAAAAAATTTTTTTGAGCCAGGGAGAGCTGAGCTGGGACAAGAGTCCTCATGTGGCTCCCAGAGCCGCACCCTGAATCACCCCTCCCCTTGGGGGCTGAAAGGCCCAGTCTAGGGGGCTGGATCGTCTCTCTGTCACACAGGCTCCTCAGCTGCTCCTGCAAGCATATTTCTAGAGGGCCCGCCCTTCCTGAGCACAGACACCTCTGGGGCTTAAGCTGAGACCCCTGCTGTTTACCCATCAGCTCAGCCTGGCTCCAAGGCTGTGTTCTCCTTTGCCAAATTCCTTTTCCATCTGACAGGGTCTCACACATACCCCCCTCCAACCATTCCTCACCGACAAGTGCTGTGGTTCTTGCTTCTGAGACAGTTCCTATTTCTTCTCTACCTCAAACACGACCCAGATCTGGAATCCATGTGCCAGATTCCCTGCACCTTTTGGCATCCCATCTGTCCTTTCTGTTTTTTATTTCTAGATATGAGGTAAAAAGCACCCATTCCTGTGCAGTGTGAAAAGCTGATGTAGAACACTAGTTGTTAGGTCGGTGTTTTAGTTCCCCAGACTCTAATACATATACCACACAGTAGGTTGGCTTAAACAATGAGAACTTATTGGCTCACAATTTTGAGGATAGAAGTTCAAAATCAAGGCATCAGTGGGACAATGCTTTTTCCTTGAAGGCCGTGGCGTTCTGGGGCTGGCTGCTGGAGAGCCTTGGTCTTTGACTTTTCTGTCACACAGCCCATGTCTTTTTTCTCTTCTGGGTTCCTTCCTGTGACTTTCTCTCTCTTTGACTGAATTTCATTCTGCTTATCAAGGACTCCAGTAATCCACATTAAAGGCCAATCTGAACAGTTGGCCACACCTTAACTTAAAAGAACATCTGCAAGAGATCCTATTTGTAGTGGCTTCACACCCACAGGAATGGATTAAGAGGAACATGCTTTTCTGGGGTGCACCATTCAAACTACCACAGTCAGCAAATCTCTTTCTGCCTGGTGAGGAATTAACTTCAAAGTCTGCCCAGAGATGTGGCCTGGTCTTCCTCGCTCACCCACTCCACTTCCTCACTGATACCTTCATTTTGGACTTCTATCCTAGACCCATTTAAAAAGAAAGTGCCATCCTCTTCTTCCTAGCTCTCTTGTGCTGGTGCGTCCAAAGGATGGGGACCTTCTCCCCTCACCAGAAATAAACTCAGGGTTTCATGTGTTATGTGCACGCACTGAAGTGGGTGGTATTCAGGGAACAAAGCATCTTAAGATAAAACCGCTTAAAGGATTTCTTCATATCTTTTAAGTCACAGCCTCTTTTGAGAATCTGATGAAAGCTACAAAATATCCCATAACAATGCAACACACAGATGGCCACCAAGCAGTTCTGTTTACAATTCCTGGGGGCTCACAGACCCTCTACAGCCCATTGTGGACCTCCTAAGGGGCCAAGGACCCAGGATTGGGGAGCCTTCCTTAGAGAAGCTTACCGTGGAAGAACACCTGATCGGCAATTACAAAGGAACACAGAAACAGAACCAGGCCTAAACCAACGTAGTCACCAAGTGCTGTGAGATGGCAGAGGAGGCAGCGACAACTCTCCACAGAGGGCATCAGGGAGCTTCCCTTGGAGGAATGGGCCATTGGGCCAGCGCTGCGGGACACAGCGTCCCGAAGGGAGAGGGTCCTGAAGGGAGAAGGTCCAAAGCTCAAATGCAGTGCTGTCCATCATCAAGGATCTGCTGCAAGCTGAGAGAGAATCCGGAGGTAAGAGGCCCTGAAGACTCAGATGGAGCCAAGGAATTCCCAATTGTAGCAGCAAAGAAAAAATACCTCTTTCTGAATGTCCTTGGGGAGAAGGTTGGAAAGCTTATCAGAGCATGTGCTAGCTATCTCCAAAATCCTCAAGCCTCACAAGAATTTCACATAGTAGGTGTTCAGTAAGCATTAGCTCTCCCTCTACTGGGGTGCCGGGAAGTATGCATTACAGAGGGATGTATCACAGCATGAACCATGGGCTTGTCTTCCTTCTCTTCCTTCCCCCTGATGACCAGAAAGAAATTGGCACTTTGCAAGGAAGAAACACAGGAAAAATTTTAGCACGTCGCCTTGTAAGGAAACCTTTGTTTCAAGAGCTGAGGAGGGATCCCAGGGTGGTGGTCCTGGGATGGGCAGGAAACCTCAGCCTTATGGATCCTCAGGGCAGAAATTCCTGGGGAAGGTTGGACTCAGTTTTCTGGCACACGCTATTCCATATTCCTCTCACTCCCACATGCAAATAAGTAACTTTTCTTTTTCCATTACTAATTAATTATTGTCAAAGCCACATTCATCCCATTTTCTACTTGATAATATGAAACATAATCTAGTAACTTCCAGATACACGTAGTCACTGCACTGATTTCTAAGTTGTTCGAGCTTAAGCTCCATTAAAATCAGGACATTCCCCCCCCTCCTCCCAGGGCTGACTCTGACTTTGGTGGCATCTGTGCTTTCAGGGGGGTCCATGGCTGGATCTTGATCTGCCCCAGGCATTTCCTGCTCCCATTCCTGGGCCGGCCTCCCCCAGCAGGACTTTTTAGCCCTCCACACAGTCCTTGTTCATGCAGAAAGAGCTCTGCTTGCATCCCTGGGGGTGTGCAGGGACTCCCCGTGGGGCTCTCCTGAGACACGCCATTGCCAGCTCAGGGGAAGCAGAAACAAGGTGGCTAACTTTCACTTTCCCCTCGGTGCCTCTCCCTGACAGCCTCTGCAGCCCCCGTACATTCCCCCTGTGGAATGGCCTGTCTCCAAGTAGTCCTTGGGCCCCAGAAGGGTGGTGACCCTGCCCAGGACCATGCGGTCACTCACACAATCCGCGGCAGCACAGGGCCACAGTCAGGGACAGGCCACTCACGCCTCTACTCTTGGTTCTCCAAACATAACGGGGAATCTTCGTGTCCCGCCCCCCAAAGATTCAGCCCAGGTAGGGGAGAGGGGAGAAGGCCCAGGTGTAGTCCCCACCCCAGCTCCAGCCCAAAGTTAGCTATTGTTCCTGTTTGCTAATGCTGCCAGAATGCAAAACACCAAAAATGGATCGGCTTTTATAAAAGGGGGTTTATTTGGTTACATAGTTACAGTCCTAAGGCAACAAAGTATCCAAGGTAATGCATCAACAATCGGGTACCTTCACTGAAGAATGGCCAATGGCATCTGGAAAACCTCTGTTAGCTGGGAAGGCACGTGGCTGGCCTCTGTTCCGGAGTTCTGGTTTCAAAATGGCTTTCTCCCAGGATGTTCCTCTCTCAGCTCCTGTGCATTCTTCAAAGTGTCCCTCTTGGCTGTAGTTCCTCTTCAAAATGTCACTCTCAGTTGCTCTATCTTGGCTGAAGCTCTGAGCTTCTTCTGTCTGAGCACTTATGTAGGGCTCTAGTATACTTATCAAGTCCCATGCTGAATGAGTGGGGCCATATCTCCATGGAAATTATCTAATCAGAGTTATCACCTACAATTGGGTGGGTCACATCTCCATGGAAACAATCTAATCCAAAGGCTACAACTTAGTTAACACTAATATGTCTGCCCCCACAGTAATTGCATCAAAGAATATGGCTTTTTCTGGGGGACATAATATATCCCAATTGCCACAGTTATCTTACTGCAGCTGCTTTCTTCCTCCCTAACCTGGAAGACCCTATTACTCTGGGGGTTGGAAGGCAAGAGGGCAAAGGAATGAGGCAATTAGTCCTGCACCCGAATCTTTCTATCATTAACCTTTAAAAATATATACATAAAGGCCCCAAGTTTAACATCTTTAGTCGTCACCCTGCAGCCCAATGGCTGAGGAGGATCCTGTGGTTAGAGGGTGCAGCGAGCCCATCAGCTAGGACTCACTTGTCATGTCTCCACCCCGGAGAGAGGAACTGAATATGAAATCACCTGGTGGGAGCCAGTACTGATTGCTCAGCACCAACCAGTGTCCCATGCCTAGAGCTTGGGCCCGGAGCACCGAGGGACGCCTCCTTCCCAGGACCCTGACATCTGGCTCCCCGGGACCTGCCCCCCAGGCCCAGCTCCTTTCAGAGAAATTCACCTATTTCCTGCTCTGAGCTCATCTTCCTCCTAGCTCCAGAATTCTGCATCCTGGGTTCAGAATATGAATTTTGAATTTGGACTTACTTGCCTCCACCAACCACCACCTGTGTGACCTTGGGCAGGTTGCTTAAAACTTTGAGCCACCATATGCTTGTCTGTAAAATGGGAGTGATGCTCACACTTCCTTCCTAGGCTTCCTGTGAGAACAAGAGGAAATAATGCATGGAAAGCACTGAGCGTCATGATCAATAAACCATAGTTATTTTTATTATCATCTATCCCCACCAGAGCAGGGAAACAAGGTGAATTGCTCCCTAACAGAGCCGGTTAAGGGTGGCCTGCGGGGCAACTCTCCAGGATCCTAACCCAGAAGGAGGCTCAATCACCAGGATGCTAACAATCCACTGGTCCTGTAAGGCCTAAGAGAGTTGTATCCGCCAGCCCTTCTCTGAGGAGGGCTCTTTGTGCTAGAAGGCCCGCTCTGACAAGATGCTTGGGGTTGTATGGAGACCCTTCCCAAGGGACGTGCTTAATGCAAGAGCTGGCTACTGACCCAGCTTCCAAGGAGGATGGTCCGGTCACCTGCAGAGCATTTGTTTGTAAAGAGGTGTCAGCAAGTTTGGGGTAGAGCCACATTGCTAAGGAGAAGCAAGGGGAAACTGAGGCTGCCTCCAGCCTCCCTTCCTCTACCCTGTGCTCCTCCTCGCAGGGCTCAGCCTCCCCTCCACACAAATGTTGGACAAATACTTAAAACATCATCAGAGTGAAGGTATTCTGAGTTATTAACAGGCAAGGGCACTGCAGAGCTCAACATGGCCTCTGCTACAGAACGGTAGCCAGATTCTGTCATGGGGCACAGGCCCAGAGGTGGGCAGGGAGCCGGTGGAGGGCAGGAACCACAGTCTGGCTGCCTTCTCTGAAGTACCCAAAGTGTGATCCGCCACCCATCTGCAGACTGCTCACCACAGGTCCAGGAGAAGTAGAGAAATTGAGTAAGCATTTAGACACTTTTATAGCAATTTTCAGAGTGGTTTCATGTCATTTTAATCTAATAATAAAAACTTTGGCTTGAATTTGTATGTCTCCTTTTCATTTCATTTTTCAATCAATTCTCTTGTATTTTACTCTACAAATGAATTAGTCCATGACTAATTAGGAATTAAAAAGAAAAAAATGATCCTTCAACACAGAGAGCTGGAGAAGCTCTGCTCCAGATGTCTTCTCATCTTGATCCTAACAACCATCAAGCCAACATATTACTTTAAAAGGAATCACTTAGGGAGACAGTGCTGGGGTGGAGGGGAGCAAAATGTCCCCCCATTTTCCTGACCCCATTTTACCAGCCCAGCTCAGAACCACCCCCCTCCCCCTCCCTGTCACCCCAGGTCATAGCCCTTTCTCCTTCCCTGGAAATTTCTGTCCCCACCGCTCATTTGGCAATTTATCTAATTTAAAAGAATAATAATAATTGCACGTGAGGTTTTGTACTATGTAATTAAACCTCCTATTTTGTTGTCTCTTGGGGCTATTTTTCACCCTCGTTGCCACAAGTGCTTGTGCTTGGAATTCTGCACTAGTAGCTCCGAGGCTTCCCAGGCGCCGGGCCCACCCTCCACGCTTCTCAGCACACCCCACCCTGCCGGGCTCTGGGCACTGCAGAGGGCGACCGCAGAGCTCGTACATCCGGCTATGGGAAGCCAAGGGCTAACAGTGGGTGGGGAGCGGGGGAAGCAAAGAAACTCCTCTCCCTTTCCGTTTTTATTTCCAAGCACGGGACATTTTTGTTTGTTTGTTTGTTTGCTAAAATACAGTGATTTTTTTTTTAAGTCATACATGTACAAGGTAAAAACTTTGAATTGCACTGAGAGCATATAATAAAAAGGGACTCTGCAGCCCACCCAGACCCCAGAGCCCTTTCAAGACCCCCCTCCTCCTGTCAGAGATTGTCTGTGCAAATGCAGGACTTTTGTGTAGCTCTAGATCACTGTTTTCACAAATCAGAATGCACCACACTCTGCACTTTGCCTTCTTTTCTTTCAACCATAGGTTTTGGAGCCAGCTCTCCATTCACACATGCTCTACTCAGAATCCTTTTTCTCCTAGATCTAGAGCTGGATGCATTCTCAGAACCCTGCTGTTCCAGTGATGCCCAAATGCGGTCTCGAGTGGGGGCATCTACCCAGCAGTGTCAGAATCACCTGAGATGATGGTTAAACAGATCCTAGGGACACCTCCCCGTCCAGAGGGTAGAGTAGCCTGGGAATCTGTATTTTTAAAAGCCTGGGAATCCCAAGTGATTCATGCTGTTACAGATTTTTGGACCAGCAGATTGTCTATTCCCATCTTTTTACAACTGAGGAAACTGAGGCTTGGAGAGGGGAAATGATTTGCCCCAAGTCACACAGGAAGCTAGTGGCAGGGAGAGGCCCAGAAGAAGCCAGCATGCCTGCCTCCCAGCCTGGGGTGCTGCAACCCCAATGCGCCAGGCGTTAGGGCTCCTCCCTCATAAACAGTTCCCAGGGGCAGACTGGAGGCCTGTTTGGAGGTTCCGCATGCCCAGCCTCAGAGGTTTCTGGCAGCCTTAAACCTTGGGTGTTGGTGGACCCAGAGGAGCTGCTCCGGGCCAGGAGCTGACACTTCCGAGACATTGGACAGAGTGACCCAGATCCCCTGAGTAGGCTGGCAGGCCCATCCCCAGCTGCTCACAGCTCACAGCTGGCCCCTTCTCCTGAGAGCTGCTCTGGCCAACAGGCCGGAAATGCTGGCTGTTTCCAGACGAGGGCAATGTCTGAGTGATACGGGGATAAAAAGGCCAGTCTCCCTGCCTCAAAGTGGGACAACTCCGTGGTTCCACTCGTGTTCCAGAGCTCCCTACGGGATCAGGCTGAGATGGACCTTGACTAAACCCCCACTTTAGCCAAGCTTCTTCCCCTGCCCTCTCCTGCTTCTTCCCCAACTCCCTTATGGGTGTTGACTGAGAGCACTGCGTCAAAATAATCACTTGCAGAGAATTCCCATCTCGGGTTCTGCTTCTAAGCAACCTGACCTCAAACAGTGGAGGAGCAAGGCCCTGGCCAACAGAGATGGTGGCTCTCCACGAGCCAGCAAACCTGACCCAGCCCTCCTCACTCAGCCCCCCTAGCCGAGAAAGCAGGCCTGAGTTGGGTGAGCACACCTTGGACACTGAAACCCTCAGGAAGGAGAGGGTGTAGGGTGGGCATGGCAGAGAAAAAAGAGGGAAAATGAACGGATATCTGCATGGAGCTTGTGGTTATGGAAATAAAACACACTGACGTGAGACAACCTGAGAGCAATTATAAAGTAATACGTCAGCCAGCCGTTGGTTGGTTATCTCCAGGACAAGTTACAAAGAGCTTCTGATCTGGGATTTGTTTCTAGGTAGCCATACTTTCACCCCTTGCCATATTCTCTTGGTTAGAAGCAAGTTCAAGGAGACGGGATTGCACAAGTGTGTGAACACTAGGAGGCAGGGATCACGGGGGCCACCAAGAATCTGTCTACCACTGACCTAAGGGTTGGCAGAGCTTGGGACCCACCAGAAAATAAGCCCTTCTTGTTAGTTAATTGGTTATCGGGTTTCTTTCATTCGTTAGTCAGTTGAAGAAAGAGGACAATTTGGGGCAATCCAGGCAGAGAGAACATGAACAAAGGCCCAAGGAGAGCACAGACTGGCTAAGGAATTGTCAGCAGTTCTAAATGAAACAGTGTGCAGGGGATCCTTACAAATGAAGCTTGAGAGCTAGGCAGGGAGATCACATATGACACAGAAGGGCCTGATGTGCTCAGCAAAGGATGCAGGACTTTATGTTGAAAATTATGAGTAGCCATAGAAAGATTTTACGTTACTGTTGTTTTCAGTGGATATTTTCTGCCCTAAATTCTGTACATCTGAGAAATCAGGGCTCTAGTAAGAAGGGAAGAATGAACAAGCTGGAGAAAGAGAGGCAAGAAGCACAGAGCAGAGAGGGGAGGAAGATTTCTCCATGCTCCCCACAGTGTTCCTGTCCCTGGTTTTAGTCCATTCTTGCCAGCAGCAGCTCTGCCCTGAAATTCTTGAGATATCCTTGGGGTCTTTCCAACAGATTTCCTGTTTTGCTTAGCCCAGCCAGAGTTGATTTCCATCACTCGCAACCCAAGAAGTCCTAACAAATGTGGAATGAGCAAGCCTGAGCCAAGAACAGAGTGTTGGCACATCATCTATATGGTGAATTCCCAACCGTATATGGTAAAGTCTCCGTTTTCCAGAGTTCATGTGCATGACCCCCTTGCCTATGTAGAACACAGTGGAAAACACAGAAGGAGGAAAGAGAGCCTATTGTTCCATGTGTCTGCCCGGCTGCAGTGTGGGGGCCAGGAAGAGCCAGGGGGCAAGACGGAGCATCAAAGCCCAATCGTGGGAAGCATAAAGTATAGCCAAGAACTGGAACACAGAGGGACAGAAGCCGGAAATGCCAGGCTCCAACGGCCAAATAGAAGAGGCAGAAACCACAAGAGTGGGCCAGGGTCCAATCAGGTGGGATGATGCTGCCCTTTGGGCATCAGAGGGCCTGGTTAATCTCCCAGGGTAGGGTACGTTCTGCTTGTGTGGACACTCCTCTCGAAGGCCCAGGCCCTCCTGTGACCTGCACCCTCCCTGGACATCGTTAGAGCCACTGATTTCTGAATCCAATTCCAGAGCCCCAATCAAGCCAAAGTGAAAATTACAAAGCTCCTGCATTTGACTGATAAGAGTAGTCCAAGGGGCTTGCTTTGACAACTATTTCCCCTTATGTTAGAACCCGTCCTATCAAGTTTGATTAATTAGTTTCCCAGCCCACAATGCACTGGAAATCCTACATTAGAAATGGGAGAGATGCTACCAGAGGAATCAAAACAATAGTAGCCAGAATGATTACCTCTACACACAAGATGCCAGTAGCATTGCCCCTCCTGGTTATGACAAGCAAAACCATCACCAGACATCTTCTGGGGCAGGGGAGCAAAATCACCTCCTGTTGAAGACCACAGCCAGAGAGTGAAAAGCAGTTAAACAGTCACAAGAACAAAAAAAAAAATGCAACAGCCTAGGGCCAGTGAGTCAAGGAGCAAAAAGCCCACATATCGGTGGTCCTTAACCACAAGTCCTTCGATGGCAGACAGTGGCGATCCTAGCCCTGCAGTGTCCGCCACCAACCCAGAGCTTTGGCGTCCACCACGTCAACATCTGAGACTTTCTCACTTCACTGAGTATTTTATCGCCTTCTCTTCACCCCACCCTTATTTTAAAGTAAAGAACACACTGATGATCTAGGAGAATTGGTGAGTTAGTGAAAGTCAAGCAGCTAGTTTGTATCCGAGCCAGACTTGGGTTCAAGGTCCTCCAGCTCTCAGCCAGTTCTCTTGACCCCCCACCACACTTATGGGTAGGTAATCCCCAAGAATGGCAAATGGTGCTGACCACATCCCATTAAGAAGGGCCAGTCTCAGAAAGAAAGCATACACCCAGATGATATTGGTGCTTTCCTGGATGGATGGGAGTACAGGGGTTTTTTCCCCTTTCTCTTTAGGGTCCTTCAACAGTGCCTGTCACATAGAAGGGCCTCACTAAATATTTGTGGGATTAATTTAGACTAAAACATTTTTCTACCCTGATTCTGTATTTATTTTGGGCTTGGGGTGGGGTAGGGGGTGTCTTAAAGCCTTTTCTGATGAGATCCTCAGAAACACTTTGAACTCTGTATGAGTTTCCTGTGGCTGCTATAACAAAGTACCACAAACTAATATGAGAAATACATTCTCTCAGTTTCTGGAGGCTCAAAGTCCACAGTCAAATGTGGCCAGGCCATGCTCCCTTGGAAACCTGTTGGGGAGAATCCTTCCTTGCCTCTCCTAGTTTGTGGTGTTTGCCAGCAATCCTTGGTGTTTCTTGATTTGTAGATTCATCATTCAAGCTCTGCCTCCATCTACAAATGGCTTTCTCCCTGCATCTGTCTCTGTGTGCAAATGTCCCTCTTCTTATGAAAGCAGCAGTCATATCGGATTAGACCCACTCTAACCATTTTGGCCTCATCTTAACTAATGGCATTAACAAAGACTATTTCCAAATAAGGTCACATCTGCAGGCCTGGGAGTTAGGACTTAAGCATCTTTTGGAGGGTCACAATCAACCCATAACAAGGACCTTCTCCAGTCTTGTTTTATTCCCTGAGCCAGTCCTGCCTCCCCTCCCCTCTTCCTTCCCATGACCCTTCCCACCTCTCCCCAGCACTTTGACCCATTTCAATGGATCCTACCAGAGTCTGCCTCCTGTGCTGTCACGTAGGCTCAAGAGGAGGTAAGAATCTCTGTATCCCAGTCAGAACCCTGAACGTGGTGAAGACAATCAGATGACAGGGTATCATGGGGTGGCACTCTTTGTCTCATTTCTTATCCATACCTCTTCTTCCTCATCCCCAAAATAGGATAGAAAATTGAGAGCTGTCTTATGGAGTCATAATTAGAAAAGAAGTATGAGAGTTTGGGGTCTCTCATATCATATTTTCATTCCTTTATTCTCAGAGCATCATGACGAAAACATAAGCCAATGTTTTAATTTCCTGGAGTGCTCAAGCAAATACCATGAAATGGGTTGGGTTAAACAATGGGAATTTATTTGCTCATGGCTGGAGGCTGGGCAAAAGTCTAACTCAAGGCATCATCAAGGCAATGCTTTCTCCCCAAGGACGGTGGGGTTCTGGGGCTGGCTGCTGGTGATCCTTGGTCCTTAGCTCGTCACACAGCAAAGCACATGGTGGCCCCTCCTGGTCTCTCCCTTCTCTTCCAGGTTCCATTCATGCTCAGCTGCCAGCCGCTCCTTCTGCCACTTTCTCGCTATGGCTGAATTCCATTCTGCTCATAAAGGGCTCCAGCAATAGGATTAAGACCCATCCTGATTGAGGTGGGCCACACCTTAACTGAAGTAGCCTCATCAAAAGGTCCTACTTACAATGGGTTGCTATCCACACGAATGGACTAAGCTTAAGAACATGTCGTTCTGGGATGCAAAGCTTCAAACCACCACAGCCAGTGTTGTGAATTGAATCATGTCCCCCACAAAATGTTCAAATCCTAACCCTGAGTCTTGTGGATGTGAACTCATTTGTAAAGAGGATCTTTGAAGATCCTGGTAAGATGAGGCTGAACTGAATCAGGGAGAGCCTTAATCCAATAATGCTGGAGTCCTTAAGAGCAGAGGAAATGTGGATGGAGGAGGCAGAAGGAGATGGATGGTCATGAGACAGAGGCAGAGATTGAAATAGGGATTGCGGGCAGGCCACACCAGGATGCTACAGACTTCATAGGGAGCATGGTCCTGCCAACACCTTGATTTGGGACTTCTAGCCTCCAAAATGGAGACAGTAAATTCTCGTGGTTTAAGGCCACCAATCTGTGATATCTGTAATAGCAGCCGTGGTAAATTAAGACACCAAGTTAAATTAAATGATGTTATCCTTGCACCTGTCCTGGGGTAGTGTGTGTGTGCACATTTCTGTGAGAATGCATGAACAATTGTGGGTGTGCTTGAGAGACTGAGAGTGTGTATGTGAGTATGCACACACAGGTCCCATACATACATTTTCTCCTTGGGGTTACTCAGGGCCTATATTTGGTTGTTGAAAGCAGATTCCTCAGCTGAGAAGCAACTTTGGTAATCAGGGGCATGGGCCTAGGGCATGTCCTTTTGCAATAGAAGTGGGTGCTGTGAATAGTTACCTGCTGACTGGAAGATGGGTAGACTGGCTAAGGCTCCGCAAGCTGGTCTAGGTGTAGGCCTGGTTAGCTCTCCACTCAGGGACAGCCCCAGAAAGAATGGCCCATGGAGGGTGTGCGAGGATCCGAGACCCTGGCCACTGCCCAGAAGGGTCACATCTCCATACATCAAGGTGGAGACACCTTGTACCCAGAGACCTGGGCAGACATTTACACTCACTTTGGAAGTGGTGGGCAGGCAGCCAGGCCTGCCAGCCTGAGAAGTCCATATCATGGGAATTTCCCAGAAGCCTCTGCCCTAAGAGATATGATCTTAAGTTCAAACTCAGCCAAGAAAGACATCATTCTGGTCATCTTAGTCCAGTCCACTCTTGCTGGTGCCCAGTCCAGAGTCCAAGGCCAGCTGTCAGTCAGCACCGCTGCTGGGACCGGGAGAGAGACTAACAACAGTCATGGGAAGAACTTGGGGTCCTCCAGGGAGGCCGAGACACATGGGGACTCCTCAACAAGCAGAAGAAGGTGCAGCAGAGAAACCGAGGGAGACTCACAGTGAGAAGACAGCATACCAAGCACTGCTTTGTGCACCACTCAAGGATCTTTACAGCAACCCCAAGGGACAGCCGTTCAGCTACTCAAAGGACAAAGGACAGAAGAGGAAACCAAGGCTCAGAAAGAGGAGGTGACCTTCTTGATATCATACAGCTATTAAGTGGCAGAGCCAGGGTTCAGACAAGGTCTCCGTGAGGGACAAAGTGTTCAGCGATCAATAGACCAGTTAAATAAACAATGGTTTATTTATGGAATACTGTGCATTCAGAAACATTTCTTGCTAGAAGAATATTTAATAACTGGAAAGGAGTTCAAGACATGCTGTTGAATAGGGGTTGAGGGGAGCAAGTTTCAAAACAGTGTGTACAGATGGTTGTTAAAAAATAAAATGAAATACAGAGGTATGATTTCCTAGAACAAAAACCTAGAAGGCCATACATCAAAATATTAGCAGGGGCTTCCTCTGGATAACAAGATAAAGTGTGATGTCTGTCCTATGGCTTGTCCCTTTTTGCTTACTGCGATCACTTTGTAACCAGGACAAACATGACGTTGAAGAGCTCAGGCTGTGTTTCTATGGGAGGATGTGGAGGGGCTGGAGGAAGCCAGCGGTGAAGGGCAGGGTCCTGGGGCTGAGTGAGCAGGAGGGCGCGGTGGGAAGCAACACTCTTCCTCGGAATGTATCAGCCTTTCTCCTGACAGAGCCGTGGGTGGGTTGGGTGCGTGCCCCAGCTGTGGTTCCCCAGGCCCAGCTCTGCATGCACACGCGACTGAATACCACCCTCTGTGCTGTGCTTGCAGGGCTGGGAGGCCCAAGCCAGTGGTGCAGAGGAGGGGGCCGAGTTGGATCGGGTTTACCTGGGTGTGCACGAAAGTGGGGCAGGGTTGCTGGTAAGAGTTGCTTAAGTGTGTGCATATGTGCCAAGGACAGATGCCCTTCTAAGCCCTTTATATGCATCCAGTCATCCACTCTTCACAGCACTATGAGGTAGGTGCTACAATTAGCCCCGTTTTACAAATGAGAAACAGAGGCTCAGAGGGGTTGAGTTACCTGCCTGAGGTTATATAGCAAGACAGCAGTGAACCCAGGCTACCTGGCCAAGCAAATTGATCTAATTGGAAGAATAAGACAAAAAGCTCACTTTGTCACCTGTGGCATAGTCCAGAGCTTTCTCAGTGATGATTCTTGTGATAGTTATGTTCATGTGTCATCTTGGCCAGGTGATGGTGTCCAGTTGTTTGATCAAGCAAGCACTGACCTCATTGTTACTGTGAGGGTATTTCATGGACTTCAGTCATCAGTCAGTTGATCGCACCTATGGCTGATAACATCTACAAACCACCGAGGAGACTGCCTTCTGCAATGGGAGAAGTCTCATCCTATCGGTTGAAGGCCTTAAAAGGAGAAGTGATGATTTCAGCAGTCAGAAGGGAGAATATCTGTCTGTACTTCAGACAGCCAGCTCCTCCTGGGGAATTCATCAAAAACTTGCATCATAGTTCCCAGCTTCCTATGGAATTTGGACTTGCCCATCCCCACATTCGTGTCAGAAAATTCTTATAAAA
>PVKY010006500.1:0-15904 GCA_004027775.1 Bradypus variegatus
TCTTATTCACATTTTTCAAAATGCTTTCATGAGTGGTAAAGGAACGAGAGGGGCAACTGATCATACTCAGGGAACTGCAACCCTGAGTTCACTCCTAAAGTGAATGAAGAGATCGAGAAGTGCCAATTTAGAGAAAAGAACTAAGAGAAAGTGTGGTGGCAAGAAAGTGGAGAGCAGGGAGCTGAGGGTATCTGTTGAAGAAAAAATTTTAGGAGATAGGAAATGGTAAACCATGTCAAACACTGCAGAAGTCAGAGATGTTGAAGACTTTAAAAAGTTCCTTATGATTGACAACTTGGAAAGAGTAGTATGGGAAAATTGACAGGGCTACCAATCAGACTACAGAGCTTAGACAGAGGAACTACTGTTTGGAGCAGTTCCGCAGGAAAAAATCATGAGAGGACTATAGTCTCTACAAGGCCATGGAACAGGTTATTTTCATTTTGTATTTGAAGATTAGGGATATCTTTGCATGTTTGCAGGCTAAGGAGAAGAAGCTAAAAGAAAGAGATTGGAGATACAGGATAAAGTTAGAATAATCGATGAAGCACTCCTGTAATGGCTCTACAATTTACAAAGCACTTTCTCATCAAGAATTTCCACCTGTGAGACAGGTAGAGCAATAAATATTACCTAATTTTACTTCTGAGGAAACTGAGTTACAAAGAGATTAGTAGTAATTCAAGGCAGAGAAAGAATTTTGGTGCTGAAATTAAGAATCCTGGCTCTGTTTTTTTTTTTTTACTGATTCTGTGCTTTGCCCAAGTTACTTGGCTTCTTTGAGCCTCAATTTCCTCACCAGAAAAATGGAGATAATACTTCTTGGTTCCACTGAGGATTACAGAAATGCAGGCGAAAAAGGTGTTACGGTGCTTGGTAAAAATCAGGCGCCCTGTAAATTTCAGACACTATCATCATCGTCATCGTCATCGTCATCATCATAGGTGAAAAGTGACAGAGCCAAGCCTAAACCCAATGTTTTAATCTTATCCCAGCTCCCTTCTACTCCTCAAAGCTGCCATTATCTTTTTTTTTTTTTTAAATACAACACTCAGTAACGGAAGCTGGGTCAAGAAGTCAATGCACTCAACATTCATTGATTGCCTCACATGTGCCTGATAACTCCCTGATGTTAGAAAAAGAAAGATGCTGTAATGGGAAGAAATGATGTGTGAAAGTGACGAGGAGTATCCTAGCACTGCACAAAGTGCTCTGGGTATAAAGATCAGGCTGTGGTTAATTCCACCTGGCAGAAGTCAGAGTGGGAGTGGAAGGTCAGACAAGACCACAAAGAAGGGTGGCACTTGAGATGGATCTTGAAAGATGAGGCTCCTGGTGGAGGGGAAGGGCATTCTAGATCATAGAAACAGCAGCAGCAAAGGATCAAGGGAATTAAAATGAAGGGCATACAAGCTCAAGCAAGCAGAGCTTTCCTTTCTACTCACTCAACCACCTCGAACACCCCAAGAATAAGGATTACATACACCTGCCTGCTCCTCCACATGCTTACTGACTCTCATAAAACGAAAAGTAATTCCCTCTGAAGAACAGCCAGAATGGGAAAAGGTCCCGAGAGCACAAGAGATTCACAAAACTAGAACACACCTCCAGCAGCCACATCCCAGGTCTAAGATGCCCTGAGGAATGGTCCCTAAGACGCAGCAGGCAGCAGTTCTGGTCCAGCTGGCTCCTGCTTTTAGAACCCAACTTACATCTTCAACACGTTTTGTGAAATGAGTTCAGTTCAGGGGCCTCATCATTACCTAGGGCCTCTCAAGGATGCTATGCCAGTGGCCATCCAGCCATGGCTTGAGAAGCAGCTGCCCCTCTCACTGCAGCAGAGACAATCTTTTCATATTTGATGCCCCCTGCTCAAAAAAAGAGACCTGCAGCTATAACATCCAACTCATCTTTGCCTGTGAAAACAGGGTCATAGCATCTTCATTCACAACTTTCTTATTTGAAGAGAAAACTACATGTAAAATTTTCTTCTTCTATCATCTAGAGACTCCAAAAAAATGGAAAAGTATATAGGCAGTACCTAAAACCCTACAGCAGCATTATCAGACCAACAGCCAATATAAACAGTAAAATTTCATTTTATTTTGAAGATTTAGTTTCACTGTCATCCTCATCACCTCAACTCTTTTATCATTTTACAAGAGTTTCCACTGACTGGGACCCAGAAATAAAAAAAAAAAAAATCTCTAGAATCCTTTGATTCTTTTGAAGAAAGAAATAGGAAGAAAATTTTCATTATCCATCCGAGTTGCTGAATAAAGTTCTAGAAGGAGGAATGCTACATATGCTTTAAAAACTTACAAAACTAGAACATACTGTAATCAACATGTTAAAATATGAGATCTTTTTATTAAGAATAGAATTTAGCAACATCTCAAAGTCCTCATTAGGAACACTAATTATCACTGAACTATCAGTCAAGAGGAGATTTTAAACTTAAGAATTCTCTTTTAATTGTAACATGCATTTTTAAAAATAATCAATTTCACTTTCTTTATGAAGCACTCTCTGAGTCAGGCTCACATTTCAACTTCTGATGCACCTGGAATTAAGGTAAAGAAAGAACTTGGAAAATGATTCCCAAAAGCCTTGGTATTGAATTTAGTGAAAATATAAAACACAATGAAGTACAGTCAATAAATCCAAGTTGAAGCAACAAGTAAACATAGGCCTCAGTCTTAGCTTATTCTATTCAATAAGTTAAAGCAAGTGTGAGAGAGAACATTTGCACCAAATGGCAAATGATGACAGAGGCTCATTACAGAACGAACAAGACAGCCTGCCAGAAGACAAGTGTGGACTGGGAAAATCACATCCTTGAAGACAGCAGAGTCTGTGGCAATATCATCAGAGAAACTATTTTTAACTTTATCAAAAGAAGATGAAATGGAATGGTTTTGGCAGCAGGAATGATTGTCTAAGCACAATTACAATGTTGGCACTGGAAGGCACTTTGAAATGTTCAGTCTTAAAAGTCACAGGGAGAGCTACTGTTTTATCTGCTTAAATAAAGGTAAGGTAGCAATAAAAGAACTGAATGATACTGGAAACCTGTTTACCTTTTGGGTAATTATATAGTAGTGAAAATAAAGAAGCCCTTTTTCTCCCTCTGTTTTATAAAGAATCAGCCATTGCCAGTGTGGTTCCATATTGACTTCTGAAGCTAGAGCCAAGAAAACATTCCAGCCAACCTTCCTCATCATCAGAGAATAATTGTCCTTAATGATGCAAATTAGCTATCCTGTTCACTGGAAACTGTAGTGAACATAAATCAAAACAAAGCTTAACAAAGATAACACCATTCCATCACCACCCTAAAGAAGTTGGAAAGTGACCAGTCGCATGCCTTTTGAGAGAAAGGTGTTCATGTGACATTGATGGGGCCCAAGGCGACAGCCCCCAATAGACAGCCTGGAGCCAGCCATACGGAAGGCTTTGGGGCCTATCCTGCAATAGCTCTTGGTCAGCTTCTTTGATGGCATCAAAGTGTGAAATTAAATGGCCATATGTGAAACATCGTAAGTCACAATAACCAAAAATAATGAGAGAGGGAAAGACCCTACAGCACTGAGGATGGGGAAAATATCTGTGAGAACAAACAAGTGGCAGGAAAACAAAAGGATGTGGTAAATTCTTATCCCCAAGTCTTGGGAAAAAAGAAATTAAACAAAGGAAAACGGCCAGGAGGTGCTCTGGCCAAGCCGTTGTACCCACAGGAGAAATGGCAAATTCAGCAGTACCCATCTTTAGCTTCCTCCAAGGTCATGGAAGCTCCTGGCAGAGAACTGAAAAAATCTCAGCTCTCTTTGCCCTGCAGGGCGCACTAAAGGGAAATGGGTTCCTCCAATTACCTGGGACTAATACATACAGGCATCTTGAGTCATGCCAACCAAGCTCCTACCTGAAATCAAGACAGAGTGAAAAGCCACTGTGTTAAACGTTTTCAGTGCCAAGTTGTGGCGATTTTTGCATTCTAACCCCCCACCCAAATGATTACAATGGATTAAAACCAATGAAAGCATTTATGACACTTAAAAAAGAGAAAGCCAAAAAAATACTCATTTGTCACCACTACAAGAAACTATTCAAACCACCCTTACTTTGAAAGTTGGTAATTAAAAGAATTAGGCATTTTCAATGTAACCAAACAATTCCAGGTGGTGAAGAAACGCTCTACTTTATATTCTCTACTTCACAGAAGGCTGGCAGTTAAAAATGTGGAATGAATGAGACTCACAAAACTTGCAAACCCTGATGAAATAATCGATTCAGGCAAGGATTTTCAGTTGGTGTTAAAACCATTGGGTGGTGACTGATGTCCACGTGCTGCCAATGTAGCACTGCACAGACACTTTCTAGTTGAAAGGAGGAGACCTAACTACAGAATGCAGAGATGAAGTTCCCAGCCCTGACTAAGGGTCAATCTTACTGCCACTAATGGTGGACAACCAGACATTCTGTGTCCTCTTAGGTGGTATGACACAAAGTAGACCACATCATCTGTGAGTATTCTTGCCAAAAATGTTAAATGCTTCAACCAAGTCTTGATATATCATCCAGCTTATAACTACAGGAATAGAGGAACCAGCTAAATGACACCACAAGGAAGCAACCAGACAATTCCAGAAGATTGGAAATTCTGTAGACAAATGGCCTGGTCTCTTCAATAAGTTGAAATGTGAAAAAAAAAAGGGGGGAGGGTGGCAGGGACAGGAAGTATAGGAAACTGTCCTATAGTAAGAGACACGGGGGACAGAAAAGTCAAGTGAAATGTGTAGGCCTTGTTGGGACCCTGATTCCAACAACTACCTGGGAAAAAAAAACGTGATATTATCAAGGAAAAAGGAATATAGGCTGGAATACAGCTGATACCAATGAACTGCAGTTAACTTTATTAGGTAATAATGGTATAGGGATTATGAAAAGAAATGTCCATATTTTAGAAACATACAATAAACATGTAAGAGTGAGAGTACATGAGGTCTAGGATTTCCTTTAAAATAACTTAATGACAAAAAAGGTAAAGGGATGGAAGAAGGGAGAGAGGAAAGGAGGGAAGGTGAGAGGGAGGGAGGTAAGAAGTAAGGAAGTAAGTTGATAGCATTACAACATTCTAAATGCAATTAATCCCACTAATGGAATGCTAGGGAGGGGGCGGAATGGGAAGATTTAGGCTGTATATATGTTTCCAATATTGAGGAAAAAAAAAAGTCTAAAGAGATGACAATTGAATGCCAAGGATGACCCTGGATGGGATCTGAGGATGGAGGACAGGAGGCTTAAAGGGAAACAGTTGAGACATAAGGAAAAAAAAGAAAAAAGGAACTGTAGAATGTAAGCTCTGTATCAATGTTGAATTTCTTGTACTTCTTAGCTGTGCTTAATGGGATTGCATAAAAGAATGTTCTTGTTCATGGGAATTGCATATGTGAATTATAGTTTGTTAAAGGATGTGTGCAGCTAGCTCTCATAAGTTCAGAAGACGGAGGAATAGATGATGGATGATAGATAGGCAGGGTGTGAAAGAAATAGCGGTGTGACTGCATGTTAAAGTTGGTGGGTCGGGGTATCGGGGGAGGGGGGTCAGGGTATGATGGAGTTCTGCGTATGGGGTTTGTATTGTTTTTGCAACTGTTCCTATAACTTTGAATTTATTTCAAAATAAAATAAAAAAAAGTAAAAAAAGAAACAAACAAACAAAAAAAAAAAGAAGGAAGGAAGGGGATAAGAGAAAAGAAAGAAAAAAAGGACAGATGAAGCACAGATGGCAAAATCTTGATAATTATTGAATTTGAGGGGTGGCTATATGGGAATTCCTTATATTATTCTTTCTACTCCTCATTATTTGAAAAGTAATCATAATGAAGATTAATTTTTCTTAAAAAGCAATTAAATACACCAGACTCCTACACACATAACAAGAAAAATATACACCATTACATATCAAAGAGAGGTCTTAATCATCTTGAAAAACCATAAAACCATCTTTCTGTGAGAGTAGTAGTCCAATGTTTTCCTAGTCCATAAGATTTTGAGAATATATTTTAGCAGGGAATACACACTGATGAATTCCACTTCCCAACGCTATCTTTATATAAAATAGTAACAAAATAAGTGAAATATGATTCACTAACACTGTTTCTGGGGAGAAGAGAAATAAAGTCCCCAGAGCATTAAAACAAACAAACAAAAAACAACAAAAACCACTGGCAGGGCTCCCCCCTACGTGGGACCCGACGCCCAGGGGTGTGAACATCCCTGGCAATGCAGGATATGACTCCCAGGGTTGAATCTGGACCCGGCATCGTGGGACTGAGAGTATCTTCTTGAACAAAAGAGGGATGCAAAATGAGACGAAATAGAGTCGGTGACTGAGAGATCTCAAATGGAGTCAAGAGATCACTCTGGTGGACATTCTTATGCACTTACAGATAACACCTCTTAGGTTTTAATGTATTGCAATGGCTAGAAGTAAATACCTGAAACTACCAAACTCCAACCCAGCAGTCTGGACTCCTGAAGATGATTATATAATAATGTAGATTACAAGGGGTGATAGTGTGATTGTGAAAACCTTGTAGATCACACCCCCTTTATCTAGTATATGGATGGATGAGTAGAAAGATGGGGATAAAAACTAAATGACAAATGGGATAGGATGGGGGGATTGTTTGGGTGTTCTTTTTTCATTTTTATTTTTTATTCTTGTTCTGATTCTTTCTGATGTAGGGAAAATGTTCAGAAATAGATTGTGGTGATGAACGCATAACTAGATGATCATACTGTGAACGGTTGACTGTATACCATGGATGAATGTATGTTATGTGTATGTGTTTGAATAAAACTGAATTAAAAAAAAAACTTGTTTCTCACCATAGGAAAATAAAAAGAATAAAAAAAAGAAAAAAAAAAACCACTGGCAGGGTCATGAAACAACTCTGTAAAATGATTAGCTATGGGCAGGGGCAGGGAGATCAAAATTTCTCAATAGAAGACTGTTTAGTGTTTTGATTGTTCAGCCATGTGAATGTACTGCCTATTCAAAATAAAATTTAATTGCAAATAAAATAATTTAGCACATAATTTTTGTAATTTAATATATACTTTTCATAATTTAAAGAATAAATTGCACTCTTCCATGAAGAATCTACAGTTAAAACTTGGAAAAGAAAAAAAAAACTAGCCTTTCCCTAAGATTTACTGCTAGTCACTTGTCCTACTCTTTTTCCTACATCAATCTTTGACAGTTTTAAAACACAGTAATTTCTTGTCCTTATTCTAACGGGCTCTCTCTTTTCTTTAGGTGGACATTTAAGAAAGTTGAAATAAATCTGAAGTAATTAACATAAAAGCTAAAAAAAGAAAAAAAAGTCCCTGGGGTTAACTTGAAGAAAAACTCAAAGCAAGGAAAGCCCCTTCTATTTTTCATTTCATGTCTAACCACACATTTAAGTCTTTACTTGAAAGTTGGTTAATCTAAAAGGAATTTAGATATCTTCACTTTGTTCCACTCTTCTAACCCCAAAATCAAACGATTATTTCTATTTCTCTTCTCTTCCATTACCTGTGCTTTTCAGCTTACTTTTGTCAATCAGGATTATTGAAACCTCAAACCAAAACAGAATCATCTGCCTTTTAAGTTACTTAAAAAAAGATTTTTCAAACCCCACATTCTTGCAATCCCTTCTGAGGCACTTCTGCATCCCTTTTCTTGGTTCTTTTACTGAGTTAATAGTGAAATAAATGAAACTAATATTGAACTTTAAAATGAACTGAAGTCCCTTGTGACTACAAGGTAGGTTACACTGTGTTCCCAGGATAGCTTATGATTTCCTACTCCAAGAATCAGTGAGAGTGGGCAAAGCCTCTGACAACAAGTCAGCATACAAAGATCTCTGGAGAGCCACACTGTCTTAAATAATTCTGATAAATAAAAAAAGTCATCCAAAAGAAAATGATGCTCTCTTTCCAAAAAAAACTCATCATAGGATTGCTTTTAATAGTGATTTCCAACTAACGATTGAAAATGCAAGCTTGAATAATGGCTTTCAACCAATATGTACTTACAACGAGCCCAGGGTGTTTTGCATTTAACTGCAAACAGAAAAAATAAGACAATCTTTGTTCTTAAGCACTTTAAACGATGGTTGACAAGACATGTTTAACGCAGATATAACAGCCAAACGTGCATAAGAACACACAGTTAGACGTCCCACGGTATAGCTGGTGGGCTATGGGCATGGTGGGAGAAGAGGGGGCTGCCCAGGCTGGAGTGGGCCTGGGAGGCTCCAGGGCCTCTGCTGGCATGAGGTCCCAGGGATGGAAGGCAGAGAATGGCAGATGGAAGGCCTGTGGTTCACCGGGTACAGATGCTGTCTCTGAGACAGAAAGGGGTCTGGTTGCAGAACAGGGAGAAGTGTGGTTTGGCTGAAATAAACTGTGGAGGAAGAGGAGTGGTGGGAGGTAAATCAGAAGGGCAGCCCTACACAACAAAAGCAAGTGTGTAAGTATGTATGTATTTATTGCTAAAGAAAGGTTGATTCCGGTCCCAGAGGGCCTCAAATGACAGCGCCAATTTTATTTTGAAGGCAATTGTAAACCTAAGACCTAAAAGAAGAGAGAAGTGTCAGAAACCCAGCTCTCCAGGCTGCCTGCTACGAGGTTTCTCTGTCCTGGACATGGGGATGTCGGTAATCGTTGGCAAGACCCACTTCCCTTTCTCAGTACTTTTTATCAATCATCAAAAGTATCTCCAATGTGCATTCTACAGGTACTCCAGAGACATTCATTTTAGTTGGGTGTTTTCTCAGAGAAGCTTTAAGGGGGATATGACCTCTCCTTCCAAAGATTTTAGAGAACATTTAGAAAGCATCACTTGGAGTGGACTACTGCCTATGAGAATTTCCAGACATGGCTAATTCCATTTACTAATGTTATTTTACTACCAATAATACAGACAATATTTATTTAGTACTGACTCTGAGGTAGGTGCGATCATCACCCTCGTTTTCCAGATAGCCTTGCTGAGAGGTTTAGAGAAGGAACGTTCCCCAGATTGCAAGGTCCACGGGCGCAACTGGTCCTTGACCGGGTCATCCGGCTGCAGGGAGCACGCCTGCCTCAGGAGCCCCGCTCTTCACACTGCAGCCCGGGACTGCAGACCCCGTCAATTCCCACCCTACCTGCGGTCTGGGGATCTCCAAGTACTCCAGAGTAACAGCAACACAAAGACTTTCTAATACTGTATTTTCATTAGAAGTGGAGAAGAGGGAGTCATTATCCCGTATTCAGTGGCTTTTGTTTACAATCTCTCTCCAACTGCCAAGGGATTTCAGACCCCTAATTAACTCATATGCACTAAATTCTGACTGTGTATTGTCTATCTTTCCAAATCTTCAAATAACCGTATATAATTTCCATAGAATTACTGTTTGGGCAAGCTATATTTAAGAGAGCCTATTCAAACGACAGAATTATCACTTAAATTTAAGGCTAAAACATTAGTTAAAACTATCTGAGGTAGAAGGGACATGACATGAAAGGAATACCACGTAAAAATCACAGAAGCAAAAATGAGAAAGAAAAAATATATCTAATTTACAATTACTTTTCAATGTCAAAAATCAAATAGTTTAAATAAATATGGAAAAATTAATAAACAAATTTTAGTATTCCTTTCTGTTACATCTTTAGCAGGTCAAGCAATCAAGCCAAATATTTCTTTGACAGAATTTTAAAAGAGAAATTCTATTTTTTTATATAACTATAGGGAGCAGGATCTGACATTTCACAACTATAAACACATCTGTAAAACAATCTTAAGTTATAACATAGTCTCAGAACTCACTGTTTATCATGGTCAAATTATTACAGATTCTGAATAACTATCTGCTTTCAGATTGTGTTCAAATATGCACAAATTCTGAGCTGACAAAGTATGATTATTTAAAGGTTATGAGACAACTAGGCTTTGTAAGTAAGATTGGTTTTGGAAACAATAATGTAACTGAGGACCAAAGAGGAGAAAATAAAGGAAAATGAAGTAAACTTTTTAGCACACCAGCTGTAATCTTCCAACACCTCCTGATGCAGGTGCACTGAATAATGCACAAAGTTATTTTCTGCTTTTATGCCCAATGCCAAAAGAAATAATTAAAATAAAGTCTAATTTTGGAGAGGTGCCTACTATACCTTACTTGATGACTGAAGAATTCATGTTAACAAAAAGATTTTAAAGTTTAATACTTAACAAATATATTATTACATGATCTATGCCAGCATGCTTTAATGAGGAAAAAAGTAAAAAACTGATATTTTCTTCCATTCCCTTAATCAGTCTTATCTCTCTCAAACTGAAACAAAAAGAAAAATGATATAATGGTTTGTTAAAGGATGGCATTCTGAATTTTTTTTTAAATTCCCATTATTGTACACATAAAGTTACTTGAGACATAAACATTTTTTAATGTTTTCATTTTAAACAGACCTCTATGCTTTTGGGGGTTTAGAATTAAAACATAAAAATGACAGAAATAGGGTATATTACTGGTGGTGGTATGGGGTAATTTACCACTTTGCCACAATATAATAAACACAGGAGAATACAGAAGCCAAAAATGTATTTTGATCAACTTAACTTGCCTGAATCTTTATTTCATTTATATCCTTCCAGCTGTGCCAGTAATATGCTAACAATATGTTCAAATGAAAATGAGAAAACTGCATAACACAATGCTGAGCACTACTTCCTCCCTTCACCGGTTCAACAAACATTTGCTGAGCACCTTTCCTGGGCCCATGGGACCCGACAAGGCTTCCAGCAAAGTCCCAGTCCCCAAGGAGCCCACAGCAGTGACACATGGGGAGAGGGGGAGAGGGATGGGTTCTGGACACCACAGGGGGTTTGAATCAAGGAAATGACACAGGCAGTTGAAGAATGGGGGCGTGGAGGAGGAGTCAAGGGTGGACCTATGACCCAGAGCAGAGCTCTGTAACCTCGTGAGAGCACTGCGGGTGCAAGCCGAAGTGTGCCAGCTGAGGCGACATGGGGTGTGACATGGGCCACTGAATGCAGTTGCAGAATCAATGGGCAAAGTGTGCTCAAGAGATATTAGCTTTCTTCTTCCTTCTCATATGAGTAGTTCTTGAAACAGGGGCCACTTACCTCTCTGCACGAATCACACCACTGTAGTAAGGCGGATCCCAAGGCATTAATTCCTACAAAGTAATAATTCTCCATTATGAAAGCAATTGACTGTTTCATAGTTTCTACTGATAATTTAGCCAGCTTATAAAATGTAAACCTATTATGGTATCAGAAAAATTTTATAAAAACTCTGAACATTCATGGCTTGACTCTTCCTTATTTTTATCTCCCTATAATCAATGGGTGGAGTGGTATAAGTCACAACCCCAGAATTTGGGGAGAGGTATCATTCTAAAAACCGTAACAAAAGCCAACATTAATAGGATGAATTACCCATGCTGAAATTTTTCCCAAAGTGTAACTGATGTACGAACCCAAAACACATACTGTAGATAAGATTAGGGCACTAAAGGAAAGATTACAGTTCTTTCAAAATCTAAGAAAGAAGCTTAGAGTGGATCCCAAAAATGAAAGCAACAATTTAAAATTTAACTAAAGCAGAATTAACTCTAATCTTGGCAAAGAAAATATCTTTTAAGGAAGTATTGCAATAATAGTAGCTTTTTGATGACTGGTACAGAATAAGAAAGGAGAGCTTGAGTACCCAAATGGGTCACCCTCCCAGCAAACTATCCAGTGACAAAACAGTGGTTAAAAAGCCAGGCTGTGAAGTCAGACTGCATGAGCTCAACTGGAAAAGTTTATTTCTGCTCTCCTGTGCTTCCCATCTTTCTCATGGTCCTCATGGTTCCCTGACTGGGCCTGCCTCAGGCCTCGGCGCCAGCTATCCTCTCTGATGGCTCATTTCTTACCTGCATGTCTCTGCTCAAGTGTCTCCTAGGGAGAAGTCTTCCATGACCAGCCCATATAAAAGAGCAAACCCCAGCCCCCTTTCTCTGCATTATTTTTCTCTCTAGCCCTTATCACTACCTCACATAGTAATTTTTTTTCATTTGTTTTCTATCTGTTCTCTACTATAGGAATATAAGCTGCAGCAGGGCAGGGATTTTGCCTTGCTGCCTACTACATCCTGGCACCCTGAACAGTGCCTAGTAGACAGAATTCACTCAATCAATGTCTGTTCAATGAATCAACAGCATCTACCAAATGGGGCTGCTTAATGCACCAGCTCCTGGTGTCCAGTAAGAGCTCAGTAAAGGCTGGCTGCTATGTTCATTACTATTATCCTTTACAATTTCAGCCTAGATATGATCTCCTCCCATAACAGGGTGTTCTCTCTCTATATTCCCATGTATCATGATCAGACTTCTAGTGTGGGACATACGACAATATGTATCCCTCTTCCCTCCCACTGAATTATGAGCTCCTAAGGGCAGTGGCTGCGTCACTGGATCTGTAGCCTCTGAGTACTTAGCTCCTGACATGGCTTCCTTCAACAGGCAATTACTACTATCTAGTGGATGCCAGGGAGAGCACAGGCTCTGCTGATGCAAACATGAACAAAACCTGGTCCCTGTCTCAAGGAGCTGATGGACTCACCAGGTAGAAAGACGAGTGATTCAACTGTCGGAGAACAATGTGACATATTACAGTGTGCAACAGGGCCCCTGAGAAGGACATTCAAATCAGAATGGTAAGCCAGGAATTGTTTTTGGAGGAGAGGATGCCTGAGTAGAGGGGAGAAGTTAAGCCTGATGGGAAAGGGGGAAAGGCCTCCTTGTGCTGAGTATATGTGAATGATTGGGAGCTACCTGCCATAGTGGCTGGCACATAAATATCACTGAGAATTAAAGAATGAAAGAAAGCAGAACAAAAGAAGCACAGCAAAAGTAAGTGAAGAAAGCACATGAGCATTACACAGGTATTAGCAGAGAGCAAAGAACGCTAAACCTGGCTTATAGGGCAGCGGAAGATAAGGTGAGAGGAGCAGGTAAGGGCCATATCATCAAGGGCTTGGTGGGAAAAGCTAAGAAAGATGAAGGTAAACCTGAGAAGAACAGGAAGCTATTGAAGAATGTTAAATGAGAGAGTGATGAGGTCTGTTTGTTTTTTTTTTTAAAACCAGTGTTGGCAACTGATTCATTCATTCATTCATTCATTCATTTATATTTCACATAACTGTTGAGCCTACGCCTAACCTCTGCCTAACACTGGGCTAGGCACACTGCTAAGCAGTTTGAATCCAGGATGGCTTTGAGGGGAGCCAGAACAAAGTGCTGGAGAAACAGTTAAGTGACCACAACTACAATCTAGGCGAGAAGTAAGATTGAGCTGGCCAAGGTTCCCAGGAGAGGCTGCTGCTGCTCCGGGGAACACACACTGAGAACCACTGGCCTAGACTAAGTCCAGCTCCTGGCTTGGGTTAGCCGAGTTGACGGTGGTACCATTCACCAAACCAGGGACTGCATGAGAAGACGCAGCATTTTATAAACACCTGGAGGATAACTGTACCCATAAGCTATACACACGTCTAGGGAAGATAAAGGTCTCAAGCCATATTAGCTTTACTGAACTAGCTTCTGGGAACACATTTTATGTCTTCACCAAACTAAACTCTGATCTATGACCTCGTTTCCTAAGAGAAGCTACCCACCAAGCCAGTGTGCATATGACATATACTTGTACAGCACAGCTCCTACCATAAATTAACAAATTGACATGCTACTATATAGATTGGCGAATATGAAAGGATTAATCTCTTTCTTAGTAGTTGTCTCCAGGAAACTGGCAAAACGGTTTCTAAATCTGCAAGGCCCATTTCCCTAAATCTTCCCTTTGACTATGGCTCTGGCAGCTGCTACCAACCAAGAATTCTCAACTGCAGCTCCCACAAAAGAATGGAGTAGACAGCTGGCAATCCTGCAGCACCCTAGGACCAAATGGGAGCTGGATCATAGGAATCGCACTCCCATCACTTCTTTGGACACCCCAATCACTTAGGCAGCATTCTGGCCATAAGGACACTTAACCTAGCCCACAAGATCACATAATCACATGATCTTATGATTGAAAACAACACGTTTTTTAGAATGGGGTATATTTTATCAGTCAGAATTGTCTACTTAATTGAGCTACATAATCAGCAAACAGAATGAACAAGTAAACTGCAGTTAACGCAGACGGTTAAGATTACTATCTGCCTGATCAAGGTTTGACTGACCCTTGTTAAAGGCTGTGTCAAATGGAGAAGCCAACTTCCTACAGAACAGAAGCAGCCTTTGCATTCATATATATTAATATACATTGTGGTAAAATGCATTCTTATATTTGTGTGCACACACATGTATACATATGTGTGTGTGTATATATTTCAAATATGTCAACTAAATAACAGAATGCTGGATTCCAGGCTACGTCAGACTCAGATATATGGATAATATGGAAAAAAGTTTACTCACCAAAACCAAGGATAAGAAAAAAGATTAGATAACCTCCAGCATATTACAATAAAGTTCTAGAGTCAAACTATAATGATTTCAGCTGATACATTATGATAATAATAGTATATTACATATTACATTTTGTGTATACATATAAAGGTAATATGTTATTTTATTACTCCAGCATAGTGACTTACAGAATTTTGAGGATTCAGTTTCATTTTCATCCCTCGTATCATCTCAAAATCTTTTTTCTTTCTGTAACACAGGTTGAGCATTAAATGTTAGGACAAAATTTCAATAATTACATTATAAAAGAACTAGTTTGCTTATGTTACTTTCCACTGTTTATGGTAAAACTGGATGTAATTTGTTCTGCAAATATCAACCAGTACTAATCCAAATTTTACTTAAGTGTTAGAAGCAATAGCAATATATATACATCAGTAAGTTATGGCAATTGCTACCTTAAAAAGCATCTTGGCAGAAATGTCTTGAAAGTACTAAGGCCTGGAAAACTAAGAGTGTCACTGAAATATTAGAGCATTAATCCACAAACTTCAACTCACTACTTTTGGATATACTTCAAAAAGTAAAAAGACTAAAAAATTACTTTCTGTAAAAGAATATGAATACACATTTAAGATTTCCATTTGTAGTTTTTCCCTTACGGGAAAACTCTAGCTGAGCAATAATTAAATAGGTGCTTAATATTTGTAGAATATAAAGTCCCTGTTAGAATTAACTCCTACATATAACTGTAAAATTATGAAGATATGTTTGTTCAAAATCTAATCTATACCCCCTTTCAAGATGAACAAGCTAGGGTGCTCACTGTTTAGACACCCCTGAAGATGGAGAAAGAGATTAAGAGGAAGGGATAGTAACAAACAAGATAAGATTTAACAAAAGTCTATGAATACTGAAACTTTATATAAATATGCATTTTTTTTAGTTAATGGGGTGTTGGAATAGCTGGAAGGAGATAAATGACATGGTGGAACTGTAAACTATAACATCTTTTGAAATTTGGTCTGAAAGTCTTCACCTTTCTGTATATATCATATATTGCACAACAAGGAAAGAACTGAAACTGTGGAACTGTAACCCATAGCAATTTTTAAAATCACCTATATAACTGTTGGTTGAGTTGTACATCAAAAGTTAACTGCTTTCTGTATGCATGTTATATTTTACCGTAATAGAAATAGCAGAAGTTATGGAACTGTGAGCCATGACATTCTTTGAAAATTGCTGCTAATTACTTGTTAAATCATACTTTGAAAGTTATCACTATTATTTATACATGTTAAAAGTTCACAATTTAAAAAAATGCATTAAAAAAAAGAAAAAATTTAGCTATAGCTACCCACAACTAGAGAAGAAGCTAACCCTT
>PVKY010006501.1:0-15894 GCA_004027775.1 Bradypus variegatus
AGGCAGAGGCAGGAAGGCAGCTCAGAGACAGGAAAATGTCCGCATACAGGGCAAATAGGCAAATGAGTAAATATCCTGGGATAACGGGAGTCAGGTTTATACCAACAAAGAGGCAAGTTATAAAGATGTAAAGGGGGACGTTAGAATCAACCTTGAGATGTTGGAAAGAACTAAAGGTACTGGTGTGAACCCATGGTGTATTCACACAGATACAGAAATCAGTATCAATGCACGTGTGTCATCTGCATTCCCTAGCTCTGTCCACTGTGGCCTGGGAGGAGCAACACACTAGCGATAACCATACTTAGAACCTTCGTCTCCGTTTTTGACAATCTCCCTTGAAAAAACCAGAAATATCTGATTCCAGGGACAGGGCAGGGAAAACTCAAGTCTGGAACATCCAGCTGAGCAGGGAGTAAAGAAAATGCTCAAAGGATAACAGTCAAAAGGACACAAACACTCAAACGCAATCCATGACCCTGGACTGAACCCAACAGTGGAGGAGAAAAGGCCCAAAAGGACACTGCTGGGACTTAACGAAAAAATTGGACTGAAAGCTTTATATCAATGTTAAAGTTCTTGAACTTGATAACTGCACTTAAGTGAATATCCTTGTTCTTAGGAAATGCACATGGCAGTATTAGGTGTTCAAGCAGCATGATGTATACAACCTGCTCTCAAATGTAAAAGACAGACAAATAGGTAGATGGACAGAAAGAATGACACAGCAAAGGTGGCAAAATGTTAAAACTGGCGGATCTTGGTATCTGGGGGAGGGGGAATATTGGAAGTTCTATGAGTTTTGTATTATTTCTGTAGCTGTCCTGTAAGTTTGAAATTATTTCAAAATAAAGAGTTTTAAAAAAAGGACACAAATATATATAAGCTTGAAGGGGCTACCAGTGGAATCTGAGATGATTTACATTTCAAAACAAATAATAACAGTAATGGATTATAACTCGTTGAAAAAAATGGAAATCCTTGAGTATACTGATACAAAAAGGGAGAAGAGAACTTTCTTCCTTACAACAGAATGCCAAGTAATAAATGTAGTAGGAATGAAGGAATTAGGAAATCACCAGTTAGCAACCATCATGGTAATAATTCAGTGACAAAACATTAACGGGTCTAAAACTAGTAAGTGAAAGTTAGATGAAGAACAGGATATTTACACAGTCTCAAAGTATGCCCTTCCCCCCAAATATTGACAAATTACAAGGGAAAAAAAATAACTTTATAATGGAGAAATCTGACAGACACTCCCTTAACCAAATAACCAGAATTAACATCCCCAAGTAATGGGACAAATGGCCACTGTGAACCACTGGGTAGAATGCAGCCAGGTGAGCACAGTGAGATGAAGACAGGGCCTCCTCTGGGAGAGTCTTGCTAATAAAAGCATAAACTGAATCTAATCACAGGAACTATGAATCAAAATTAAACAGAAGGAAAGGCTACAAAATAACTCACCTGTAATGTTCAAAAATGCCCTGGTTGTGATTTCAGGGAAAAACTGAGGTGTTCCAGCTTAACAGACAAAAGGGACATAACAACTAAACATAATATGTGGACTGGGTCGATGAAGGATATTTGGGACAACTGGGGAAACATGAACGGAGTTTCTGAGCAAAGGGAAGATGGAGTTCTCCATACAATTTTTGCAATGTTTCTATAAGTTTGAAATTATTGCAAAATAGTACTTTTTTAAAACCCTTTTGTACGCTCTGGGTTTTGTATGCAAGGTAATCTGTGTGAGCTGAGGGTGGAGGGGAGGTGGATAGGAAGCTATAAGCCTTCACTGACATGGCACCAATTTAGACAGCTTTGCAGGAGAGACTCTAATCGAGAGTTGAGTTAACAAAGGATTACAGTTACTGAATCATCATATAGATGCTTTTTTACTTTCTAGTATATTGTAGACTAGCCAAAAGTAAATACCTGAAACCACTGAAACCCACTGAACTGTAACCTAGATGTCTTGTTCTTTGATGATGACACTTTATTATGTAACCATATAATCTTTACCTTGTGTGCCGGTTTGAATGTATTATGTCCCCCAAATGCCACTATCTTTGATGTAATCTTGTGTGGGCAGACATTATCAGTGTTGATCAGACTGTAATTCTTTGAGTGTTTCTTTGGAATGTGCCCCACCCAGCTGTGGGTGATGACTCTGATTGGGTAACTTCCATGCAGGCATTGCTCTGTCCATTTGGGGTGGATCTAAGTTGATCAGTGGAGCCATATAAATGAGCTGACCTAACAGAAGGAGTTCAATGCAGCTGTGAGTGACATTTTGAAAAACAGCTACAGCCAAGAGGGACACTTTAAAGAAAGCACAGGAGCTGCAGATGAGAGACAGTTTGAAGATGGCTGTTGAAAGCAGACTCTTGCTCTGGAGAAGCTAAGAGAGGACAAATATCCCAAGTGCAACTAAGAGTGACATTTTTGAGGAACTGCAGCCTAAAGAGGAACATCCTGGGAGAAAGCCATTTTGAAGCCAGAATTTTGGAGCAGACGCCAGCCACATGCCTTCCCAGCTAACAGAGGTTTTCTGGACACCATCAGCCATCCTCCAGTGAAGGTACCCGATTGCTGATGTGTTACCTTGGACACTTTATGGCCTTAAGACTGTAACTGTGTAACCAAACAAACCCCCTTTTATAAAAGCTAATCCATCTCTGGTGTTTTCCATGCCAGCGGCATTAGAACTGTAAAGCGTTATGATAACTCGTTTGTACCCCATTTGTACCCCCTTATTTTGTTTTACAACTTCGAAGTCTTGTGATCACGTAGACAGCCTCTTAATGTTTATTAATGAAGGAACTTGAGTCAGCTCAGAACTAACCCACCCCAATTCCTACGCTATCTTACTAGACAAAGTTAGTTCTAACCAGAATTGGCCCATCTTGACATATGCAGTAGCTTAAACCTTAACCTAGAGGTGACTTAGACCTTATTATAATACTAAATTCATGCTAATGAATCTAAAATTCATTATAATACTAAAATTCATGCTCATCACATTAAAGCCATTTTCTTCATACATTTGGTGAGTAAGCATTTAATCAATCTGTGCATGTTTAATAATTAGGCTACCTCTAATTTTGTCATCTCGAGTCATTACACTCGTTAGCCTGAACCTACCTGTCTCTGAATACTATAAAACTCTCAGGGGTACTGCAGTCTGGAGAGACAGATCTGAGGCTGACACACCTCCTGCTCTCCCTGCTTTGAACTTTGCAATGAAAGCTCTTTCTCACTTTGAAACCCTGGTGTCATAGGTTGGCTTTTATGTGCATCAGGCAGTGAGTCTGGCCTGGTAAGAAACTATGTCAATTTTCTCAGTCATTTTCCTTCCTGTGAGCCTCAAATTTTCCACTGTCCAGAAGTGGGGGTTTCTGTCAATGGTCTCTTAAAAGAGGTTAAATGGCACCGAGAGCAGCATCCACCCCACCCCCTTACAGCCAGTCCCCGCTGCCTCAATAAGCCTGCAGAAGTCGGACACCTCTCCCAGGCAGTGGAGCCAGCAGGGGCCAGAGACAGTCTCAAGTACGACAGCCTCACAGGGTGGCAGCTGCCCTGCGGGCTGTCTGCTGTCCTTATGACCAAGAATCCTGGGATCCCTCCAAACACCCTGGGTGGAACCCAAGCCATCATCCAGATCCTCCCGCCTCAAGAACTCATGTACCTTTCCAGGGCCACTCCTTGCCTATGGCTCTCCTTTGCTGGGCAGTGAGTTAATGTTACTGCCCAGGGCCCCTGACTGGGCCTTGACCTGAGCACGCCTGTGGCTCATATAGTCTCACTGGCCCTCTACTTCCTGGGGGGCCACCTTGCTGAGCAACTTCTAGATGTACCTGCATATCAACATACATGGCAGCAGACTGCATACATGAGCATCAAACAGCAACAGCAATTTTACCTTTTTCTTTGCAAATGAGTATTTCTTCTTTGTATTGCCATCTAACTCTGCTTTGAGGCTGCTACTGGGATTGATATAAGTTGTGTCTTTTAAATCCAGGTCTGCAAATCTTAAAACACCAGGTTCCAGGCCATCTCCTTGGTCTGGTGAAGTGGAAGAAGGCATCTGGCTTGGTTGTAGTAGTGGAGCAGAGATCCTTTTTTCTGTTGGCTACCTCCTAGGATGTAAGCAAGGAAGAAACAGCAAGTTCCAAGTCTTGGCTAATTTCCGGAAGTCAACAATCATGCAGGGGAGCATGGGCCCAGCAGCCAAACTACACATTTCACTTGCTTGATCATTAGATAAACCCCTGCTTTGTGCCAGGCCCTGTTCTAGACATAGGAGATAAGGTGAATGAAACAGAGAAAGTCTCTGCTTCTTGGAGTTTACACTCCAATGGGGAGAGACAGAGGGTAAACAAAATGAATAAGCCGATAACAAAATGTCAGGAGATGAAAAGGGGTATGAAGAAAAAAAAGCAGGGTAGGGAGACAGAGAGGGATGGAGTGGCACTTTAAACACAGTAGGAAAAGCCCCTGAGACAGAAACACTTGAGCAGAATCCTGAATTAGGGGCCAATTCATATGCAAATATTTAGGATAAATACTACAAGAAAAGCACCAGGTTCAATCAAAACCAACCAAGTTATATGCTAGTGTGTTTAGTTTTGAACACTTGTTCTTGTTTGTCCTCTAATTTTTGAGCTGTGCAAATTCCCTTCCTTAGAAGAAACAACTACTAAGAGAATCCCATTATAATGAGCCAGAATAACATGAAAATTGCTATGGTGGCTAAATCTGTCAAAATGGACACAAAACAAGCAGTGTACTTCATTTTTTTCTTTTATATAGCAAATGTCAAAGGTGAAAAGCACTAAGAGGCCCTGTGAAGCAGTAGGAAAAGCACCGCTGTTGCAACTATGTAAACTTGGACAAACTAACTTACCTGAGTTTGAATTCCTTAATCTGTAAAATGGGGTGACAGTTTCTAACTTCCAGAACTGTACTGAGGACTGGAAGGGAATATGAAAAGTTTCTGGCCCACACTAGTGTTCAGTGAGCGGTAATATTACTAATGTTTCAACTCAATTTAATGCCACATTTAAAATTTAATCTTTTAAATTGATTAATCTAAAAATTAGCTGTGGCAGATTACGTTTCCCAAACGGCCCTGGAAATATTCCTGGTCTACCCACCCAGCCACCCTCAAGTCTAAGCAGGCTTATAACTGCTCCAACGCACCAAGTGTGGCCGCAGCGATGCTCTGAGCCAAGGCTGGGTCACAAAAAGGCTACCTCCCATCACTTTCTGTGTTGGGGATACTTGCTCTGGGCAGACCACCCCCATACCATGAGTATCCCAAACTAGCCCACACAGGAAGAGCTCGCGGAGAGAGCCAGGTGCATGGAGCTGAGGCCTCCAGCTGAGAGCCAGCATCGACCACTGCAGATGGTTCCAGTCTTTGAGCTGAGGCCCCAGGCACTGGGAAGCAGAGACAAACTGTTCCTGCTGTTCCCTGTCCCAAATTCTTGCTTCACAGCATAATAAATGCTTATGTTATGACACTAAATGAATTGTTACTTGCAAATAACCCTGAAGGAGGCTGTGATGTTATGAAGCTGTACATTCCTCAAGAAAACATGTTCTTAAACTTAATCCATTCCTGTGGGAGTGAACCCATTATAAGTAGGACCTTTCTGATGAGGTTACCTCAGTTAAGGTGTGGCCCACCTCACTCTTAAGCATGGTCTTCATCTTATTACTGGACTCCTTTATAAATTAAATGAAATTCAGACAGACGGTGAGAAAGCCACAAGAAGTGAGAAGCTGAAATTCAACGGAACCCAGAGAGAACTGAGAGGCCAGGAGAGGCCGCCGTGTGCATTGCCATGTGACAGAGAAGCCCAGGACCAAAGACCACCAGCAGCCAGCCCAAGAATGCCAGTCTTAAAGAAAAAAGCATTGCCTTGAAGACACCTTGATTTGGACTTTCTTTTAGCCTCCAAATCATAAGCTAATAAATTCCCATTGTTTAACCCAACCCATTTCATGGTGTTTTCTTGAGCAGCCAAAGAGAAGTGGACACTCAAAGTTCTGAAGAAAGAGGGGATTACAGGCAGAGGGGCCTGCAAGAGGGAGTGGAGAGGGGTTGCCACTGAGAAAGAGCAATGGGAGGGTGGGAGAGACTGGAGACAAAACTTGTCAACTCACAACTTTGCCTCTTGGGTACTTCAACTGGGTGAAAGCAAATGAGAAGCAGTGTGTGCTCCCCTAACAAGGCTGAGAATGCTGGGAGGGATTTATTGAGACTAACACACACACACACACCACACACACATACACATACACATACACACACACACCAACTTTCTTATAAAAAAGAAAGTTGTTCCTAGCATTCACAAATCAAGATATTACTTGCATCACATAAAGTGCATTCACATCAGCTAAGTGGTGTCTGTGTGGGGGCTCAAAATGAACTTTGTTACAGGGGCTTACCCACAACATAATACAGTTTATTAAACCCAAAATCTGTCTGTATGAAAAATGACTGCAAGAGACTGGGTGAAGAAAGAAATGTTGTCACCTTATTCAGTATCTCATTTCTTTCTCACAAATGTCTTTCACACAAAATTCCAATCAAAAGAGCAAATGCCAAACCTGCAGTCCTTACAGGCGGAAGAAAAATAAGTCAAAGCATCCCATTCAACACACTTCTTCCACACCCCACAGCTGCTTCATTGTACATGTAGAGAAAGTGCTTACATAGTTTCCAAATTAAAATTCACTCAACAAATATTTCCCAAGGGCCCACTACGTAGCAGGCACTGTTCCAGGTACAGCAAACATTTTATTTTGTTGCAATCGGCCTATAAGGGTATTCAGGAGGTGACAGTGAATCCGAGAACAGCACCGTCTGACCCCACCTCAGGCACTGGTTTCTTTCCCAACGTGCCTTGCAGGTGACCAGCTGCTTAAAGTGGCCTCTCCACCGTTTCGTTCAGATGCCATGTTCCTTTCAGCTTTGATTCTTTCCTCCTCTTTGCTCCCCTCACTGGCTTCTCTCCTCTTCCCCTATCCAAAGGCTAACCAAGTTTATCAAGGTTCAGCTCACAAAGTCATCACCACCACCCATGAAAGTTCTTCCTTGGAAGGCCTGCAACATGCAGCTGCCCCACCTCTCGGTCATCTCCATCCAGGCTCTCCTCACGCACTCTGCTCTTGCCACCCTGGACCTCACCTCGTCCCATAAGGAAGCCATGCACCCCATCCCACCCTACCTTGGGATCTCTGCACATGATCACTCTGCAATGACCTCCCCTCACTCTAAATCCTCCTCCTTGAGCTCTTGACTTAGTTTATTTTTATACTTTAGAACTATTACTTGGGGAGGCGCCTGTGCCTGGCACAAAGAACGGTGCTGGAGATGCAGCTCTGGATGGAAGAGTCCACGTCCCTGCTCCCCTGAAGCTTATATTCTAGTAAGGAGAGCAAAACATCAGATAAGGAAACAAATACACGGACACTAAAGAACCAGATGGTGGTAAGAGTCCCTCCTTTCCAGATTCTTTTGCTGGATCCTCCTTACGGTCCCAAGCTCTACCTGCTCAACTGCTCTATCCACACTCACTTCCTGGGTGAATCCATCTAGTCCCAAAGCCTTAAACTCTATTTGCTTCAAAGTGATGGGGGGCTGGGTGGTAACCTAAGTGAAACCAGGTTGGCCTCAATGAGCTGGTAATTACTGAAGCTCGATAATGAATACATACAGGTTCATCATGTAAGTTTTCTACTTGTATAAATATTTGAAATTTTCCATTAAAAAAGGGGGGAGAAACAACCCTAAAGAAAGCAAAAATTATGTTTAGAACAGTATACAGTAAATTACTCTAACATTCTATCTCCAGTTTAAACCTACCCCTTGAAATTCAAGCTCATATATCCGACAGTTCTCCTGGATAGCTTCAACTGTATGTCTAATAGGCTTTTCAAACACCACTGTTCAAAACCAAACTCTTATTAACATACTCCGCCCCAACCCAAACCTGTTCTTCTCTGGTATTCCTTGCCTCAGTAAAAAAAATAAAATAAAATAAGTGATTCTTCCTGTTTCCCAGGCAAATTCCGGATGGTTCTTGACTCCTTACTCCCTCACGCTATCATCCAGCTCTCAGAAAACCTATTAGCTTTGCTTTGGAAATACAAGCAAGTCAGACCAGTTCCCACCACCTTCACTACCACCCCAGTTCAAGCCACCGTCAGGTCTTGCCCGAATTATTGCAATAGCCTAAATGCCCTCCTAATGTAGGAGCCAGAGTGATCCTATTTAAAAATAAATCAGATCACCCTTCAAAGGCATCTCAATTTTCTTAGAGTCCAAAGTCCTTACCATGCTCCTGCTACTTTCTGTTCTACTCTTCTCCCCTTTGCTCACTTCTCTGACTGCAATGATCCCTTTGCCCGTTCCTGTACAGGGCATGAGCATATCAACTCCCAGACAGTTTTCCTTTGTCCACCACTGCATCCTCAGGATTTAGAACAGTGTCTGCCACATAATAGGTGCTAAATGTTAAAATGATATTTGTTGAATGAGTACCTGAGTGAAATAAAACAGCTATGAGCAACCTGGTGGCAGGGCCGGCTAATTTAGATTGGGTAGGTAGGGGAGGCCTAAGGACCTGATGTTTCAATGAGCCCTAAATGACAAGAGACCAGCCATTCAAAGATTTAGGATCAGAGACATTCAAGTAAGGGAAAGAGGGAATACAAATTCCTTAGTGAGAACAAGCTTGATTTACTGGAGGAACAGGAAGGCAATCAGAGTGGTTGAAGCAGTGATGAGAGGACAGAACAGGCAAGCCACAACAAGGAGTATGCAATGGAAAGTCACTGGGAGATTTAAAAAAGGATCAGCATGGTCTGATTTTCATTTTAAGAATCTCCTTCTAGCTGCTGTGTGGGTAATGGATTTTAGGAAAGCAAGGAATCAGGTAGGCCAGTCATGCTATTACATGTATCAGGGTGGAAGACGACACTGGCTTGAATTAAAATGCCAGCAGTGGAGAGGAGTCGACCAATGCTGGATCTCCTTTGGAACCAGAACCGGTGGGGGTTCAGGGATAGAATACTACGTAGGAAGTGAAGGAAAAAGAAGGCTCAAGAATGACTGCTACCTAGACGTCTGGATGAGGCACTCAGATGGATGTGCCATTTACTGAAATGGATAGGGAAGGTGAAACACGAGATCCACTTTAGACGTGAAATTTCAGATGACCACAGAGCGGCAGCTGGATAAGCAGGTGTGGGGCTTACCAGGCCCAGGGGTGGTCATGTATATGTATAAGGTGCTAGTAAAGATTTTTAAAAGGGAGCCGCCGATAGCAGTCCCCTTTCCGAGAAATGGCAGGGATTCAAGGGCAGGTTCTCTGAGGAAGTGGGCACTCCCGATAAAATTTTAATTTCTGATAAGCTGGTCTCGGTCCAGTAGGGATAGCCAATTAAAAGTGGACAAATACATTATACTAACCAATGGATATCTGTTCTTTGCTTTGTAAGACCATCCTAGGTAACAAAAACTTAACCTCAACCAATCGTAACTTCCCACTTGAAACCTTCTAATTGCGTCTATAAACCGCGGGAACCTGCTCTCCACGTGGAGACTCTCACTCCTCCAGTTTGAGATCTCCCTGCTCCAGACGCTTCTCTTTCAATAAGTCTGCAGCTTTTGAATACACTGGTAACTTAGTTTCTCTTGACAATAGGTAACCCATAACCACTGAAACTGGGTTACTAAAACGGCCCACAAGTTCTCTCTTACACAACTCGGAGAGACAAGAGGTAAGACGACGACCAGAGGGTATCCCGCGCGGGCGACTCGCGCGTTAGCGCTGCTTCCCACGTCGCAGCGGGCGGCACCAGGGCGGCACCAGGGCGCCGCCTCCCGCCCGGGACACACCCCGCGCCGGGCCTGGTTCCACCTCTCCGCCCAGCTTCCCGCGAAGGCAAAAGGGCGGGAAGCGTTAGTACCAGGAGCACGTACCCGCCGATCTGAAGCCTTGACTAGGTCTGGCTTCACTAGAGTGTCTCCGCCTAGCAATTGTCACTGCCTCGGCCTTCGAGCCTCCAGCCCCGGCCGCAGGCTGACGTAGGAAAGAACGCTCGCAACATACCTTGACCCCGGAAGTCTCAGAGGCTGTTAGCGAAAAGGCCGCTGGGCAAACCACTGAGAGGTCCCAGGGCGGGGGCTAGAGCGTCCCGGCCAGACCTCCGCCCCGCAAGCGTGGCTCGCAGCCGGCGGACTCTCGTTGGCTGAAGCGGCTGCCCTTTCGGCGTGGTCCCGGAAGTTCACAGGGCGAAAGGCGGGAGCAGGAAGCAGCCGCGAGGCGCAGGAAGGCCCAGAGGGGTGGGGATCGGCTGCCTGTCGCGCCGACGCCCGGGACCTGGCGATCCTCCTGACGCGGGCCCTCCTGCAGCCAAGCCTTCGAAGCCACCCGGCCGACCTTCTTCCTTGCACTTCCGGAAGCCGACGCGGACGAGTGCGCCTGCGCGCCGGCGGATCCGCGCGCCTCTCGGATCTCCTCGCGCCGGCCCGTTGCCGGTCGGTTCCTGCCGCGCCTCCCTCCCGGCGTCTCGCCTCAGAAGCGCACCGACGTGCGGCATGTCGCGGCGCCGGCACAGTGACGAGAATGATGGTGAGTGCCCTCGGCCCGGCCCTGGCTGCCGCGCTCAGGTGGAAGACCAGTTTCGGCTTCCTTGGCCTTCGGTTCTCGAGGGAAGGGGCAGGGAGCCCTTCTCCCCCGGGAGAGTTCGCAGAGGGAAGGAGGGTGGCGGAGCGGGGGTGTGGCCAGGTGGATTCTGGAAAGCGACTGTTGCCCGCCGCCCCCGCACCCTCTGTGGTCGGCCGAGCGTGGGCCGAGAGGCCCCGAGAGCCCCTGAATAAAGACCTGGTCTCTAAAGACGCTTCAGGAGTTGGTCCCAGGCGCCGCGGAGCAGGAAGTACACCCTTGTCGGTGCCGCCTCCTCTTAGACGGCAGTGACAGGGACCAGTGTCTCGTTTTAATCCTCAAAGGTGCACCTGAAACGGCCTCTAGGGAGACTTTACTGAAGGAAAGAAACAAAGCTTTGACTGAAAGAGCTGATGAATTGCAGCCTGTACCCGCCTATCATCCATTGATTCAACTTCGTTCAAGCTTGCGGAGAAGGAATCTTGTCTCTTCATTTGAGAGGTCACTAATAAACAGACGCGTGTTGTTATGTCAGATTGCAAACTGGCGTTAAGCGTTTTCCATCATGTAAGAAAGAGTGCTGGAAAACGAGCTGGAGAACTCTCAGAGATTTAGATCAGGGATTCCATCTCTAGCTGGGTGGCTGTGCCGTCAGAGATCATAAAACTAAGGATTTTGCTAGTTTAAAAAAAGAGAAATGCTTACATTCCACCTAAGCATTATAGAAGTCGATCAAGAACACATACCCCCCCCCAGAAAAAAAAGGAAGAAAAAAAAAAAAACTAAGGGTAATTCTATTGTTGATATTTTAGTGCATTATTTATTAGATTGTAGAGTAATGGTAAGAGGCCAAACTTTGGAATCAGAGGGTTGAGGTTCAAAGCTAGACCCCACCTTTTACTTTGTGATCTTATTCAGGCTATGTAGTCTTTAAACCTTAATCTGTAAAATGAAAATGATGATATTTAATCTATTCTGGCTTTTGTGAGGGGTAAACAGAGATAATAATTGCAATAAGTGGTGCTTGGTGCTGATGTTTATTTTATCCTTTGTTATTGCTTAAGAGGTCATAAACAGTGGCAGATGCCAACAATGTAAGAAAAAATACAGAGCAAAAATTTTAATTTGAGTTAATTCTCAGTTATCATTATTCCCTCCTTAAATACAGTTGGGGCTGGGGAGGCAAAATCACATGTACCTAGTTTGAACAATGAGACACCTCAGGGTATAGAGACTGAGTGTGATGAATTAACCTGGAGACACACAGGGAGCACTCAGACACCGGGGAAGACAAGTCAGAATGGTCTTCACTGCACAGGCATTACTGTGTGGCGTACTTTGATTTTAACAGGTGGCTGCAAGCATGTACATACAGAGCACAGAAAATGCAGTTTTCATATACTATGGATTTGATTACTCAAAAACTAATGTGCTGCTTGAAATCATCACCTGAGGTTTAGAGAACTTGAGTCTTTTGTTTTCATGTTCCTTGCTCTTCTTGTGCTTTCTTTTCTCCATTCTTTCTTCTCCCTCACCCTTATAGGGCACCCTGAAAGGGAGGGAAGATGTCACCAGAGAACATTCTAGAGGAGTAGAATGCAAACATTAGAAAAATAACTTTTGCTTTGGTTATTGGGAAACTTGCATAACTTTCTGGAACATCACCTAGCAGCTATATCACTGTCCATTTGGATCTTTTTGCTAGAACCTCAGAGTAAATAAGTAAAGATAAAGATAAGTAAAATAAGGAGTTAATTAAGCAAAGTTTGTGTTCACTATGGTGGATAATTTAGTAGTAGTAGAAATACATTAAATCTAGAACTTTTGTAAATTGGCACACTATGGGTAATGATCAGCTAGAGTTCACCCTAAAAGGGATCTGAATCAAATATTTTGAATGCTTTGCTTTTAGTTAAGCTTCTACTTATTTTTAAAAATGAAAATTAGAAACTTAAATATTATAAAATTTTTAAATCAGAATTATTATCATAAGGATTAAATGGATGCCTCTGAGCCCTTCTGGATTACTGGTCTCTCTTACCAGTCACTGATTGTCCTGACTTGCCATATGCTTGGACGTAACCATTTACTCAACAAATAATTTAGCAGTGCCAGCCAGTGTCCTAAGTATTGGCAGTGCTGCAAGAGGCAATATAAAGATGGAGCCTCCGTTCTAGTATGGGGAGACAGGCAGAAAAAAATCAATCAAGTAAAATACAGTGGATTGTATGGTGATCAGTGCTATGGAGAAAAATAAAGTAGGTAAAGTGGCTAGGTGTTGTGCTGTGGGACAGGAATTAACTAATGTAGTTGGTCTGGGAAGGCCCTCTGATACGGGCATCAGATTGCAGACCTGCAGGAGGTAGGCGAACAGGTCACAGGGATTCTGAGGAAGGGCAGTGGTCCAAGCAAAAGCCGGACCATTCCTGCCACTTCACAGAACAGCAAGGAGGCCAGTGTGGCTAGAGCAGGGGAGTGGGGAAGTTGTAGGAGATAAGATCAGAGAGACAGCAGAGGGTCAGATCATGTAAAGCAATTTTAAAAGTTGATCTCTGGCTGCTTTGTTGAGACTAGACTCTCCAGGATCCAGAGAATCCAGTTAGAAGACGATGTCAAAGATTCATCTAGTCTTCAGTTTATAGCAAGGAAAGAGAAGTCCTGGATGGAAAATAATCTGTATGGATACTAGTCCAGTGCCAAATATAAATCATCATTTCTTAGAATCTCTTTTAAGAATGTCTTTGAAGCTTTTCAGTTACTACAGGCTATGCATGTAATAGGCTTTCAATACATTATTTTGTTCATTCAAGAAAGTGTTTAGATTTTTTACACTCTTATCCAAAAGCCCATATTCAACCCATTTAAACTACTTGGAATTAAGTCCTTATCTTTTAGATAACTGTGGACTTTTACTTAACTGTAGAATATTTTTGTTTAAGAATAAAAGTGCAGGGGAATGTTGTTTTGAAGGAGAGTATAATTTGTTTCAGAAGTGATGGTTGCCTCTTTTAAATTTGTGGCCTCAAAGTATTTTACTTGCTGTTTTATACTGTTGGTTTTTTTTTTATTTGTGGCTTAAAAAATTTTTATTATAGTGCACCTAATATTAATAAGAATATGAGTTATAGTCCACTGTACACATAAAACTGGCATCTCTTTATGGGAGAAAAGTATTTGGTATAAGATCTTCTTGGATGGGTTTAAAAAGTGGCAGTATATAGTTCACATTGTATAACTGGTACATGGCTACATTTCTAACATAAAGTCTGTTCTTGCTTTCGGAGCCACCACTGATATGTTGTCTTGAAGGTACATGAAAACATTCAGCTAATTCCTCACGTTTTATTCTTAATCAAGGTGTTTTATTCCATGTCCCCAGGCTGCGACTCCAGTTCTCCTCAGAATTCAATATCCCATTGCCGTCCGTGGGTTCAGATTGTGTCTGTGGTGTATTTTTACCTCATAGTCTCTCATGTTAGAGGATAGTGGGCATCTCCAACCTCTTGATACTTTCTGCCTCCTCCCATTCTCTAAACAAATCTTGTCCTTCGGCATAGCCACCCTGAGGAGAGGGGAGAAAGAGAGGGTGCAGTTCAGAGATTGGCTGTGTACATGCACTTACTAGTTTTTTCTCAGAAATCCTACCTTTCATTCCCTGCAGCATTGTTTTCCCCTTTTCAAGCTTGTAAGTAAGCGGGAGTAAGCTTGTAGATACTGGAGTATGATTCCTAACTTCTTTGGATAGTTAATTTAGGGAGGTTGTGGGAGTGGGATAAAGAGTAGATAAGCAGATGGGTCCGAGAGAAAAGAACAGTATAGTTGAGGGAAAGGGAAAAAAAGCTGCTTTCATTCAGCTGGTTTTTCAGCATCTGCAGTCTCCCAAACTGACCAAAATCTGGTCCTGAAGAGCACTCTAGTTTCTCAGCATCAGCACAGTGGGCATTTTGGGTCTGATTATTCTTCATTGTGGGGGGGAGGGTTCCTGTGCAATGTGGGGTGTTTGGCAGTACCCCTGGCCTCTACCCTGCAGATGCCAGTAGCACTCCCCCAATTGTGACAACCAGAAATGTCTCCAGAGATTGCCAAATGTCTCCCCCCTCTCCGTTGAGATTGGTCTTTTTGGTTTATTTAAATTTACATGGTGTTGGAACATTATTTCAGTCTTTGGAGAGACTTTTAACATCCCATGCGAAGAATGGTGGGTGGTGCTGTTTTAGGAGGACCACCAGACATTTCAAGCCAGATGTACCAGAATACATGTCAGTGATTATGAACTCTGAGGGAGTCATTCCATTTCTTTGGCTGTTATGGTTCTGAAGAAGATTGAAGTTATATATTAACTTGCTCCTGGGTAACCCTATATCCAGATGCAGATTTTCGTTATGAATACAGATTGCCAGACCAGTAGCAGACTGTTGCTTCCTAGGCTATATGCTGTCCCATAATCTAATTGACAAAATCAAAAATTGAAGTATGTTAGGAGTCTAGCCGACCTTGTGTAGCAACAGCATTGTGTTCCATACTTAACATTATTATTTTAGTTTTCTCAGCCTCATGCAATTCTACGAAAGGATTTAAGGTGGGTATGTTAAGTTATAAACAAAACAAAAAAGAGAGTTAAGAGGCTGTCAACTGCAGGGATCTGAATGATAGGCAGTCCATTGCTTAAGGTGGGGATTTGTAGCACAGAACCTGAGTTCTTAAGCAAGTAAAATGACAGGTAAGTAATCGGTAATGATTTCAGAATGGTAGATGATTTTAATACTAAGATTCTTCAGATTATAGAATTTTGGATCAGTAGTTATTCAGTTAATTGAAAGATAATTAAAACAGGGACTCATAAATCACATGGTACTTCCCCCCACCCCCACTAATTGTTGATACAGTACACAGGACTTTTCTTTGAGTATAGGTCTGCTAGATTGAGTCTTTCCAGAGCAGACAGTTTGGTGTTATACCCATATTTCATTAGTTTACATAATAATTACATTACATTATTGCAGTAATGAGTGCTACTGGCACTAGCAGGTTTAGGAACAGATAATTGTTGGTAAGTAAACAACTCAAGTTCAAGGAATGGGAGTAGCAGTGCATGAGGGTTATGGAGAGTGTTCTGCTGACCAGTAGTATTAGCATGTTGTAGGCACCCGTGCAGCCTGTCCACAGCACCCGACAGGGCTGCTGCGTTGCGTTCCTCCACAGGGCA
>PVKY010006502.1:0-15904 GCA_004027775.1 Bradypus variegatus
GAACTGGCTGGAGAAAGTGCTGCAACATATTCCTAGTCACCTGCTTTAAAAGCACATCCACTCCGTCCCCCTTGCTGGGCTGGAAGTGAGGGCAGCTGGAGCAATCTTGGAAGTGCCAAGCTGTAATGCTGGCCTGGCCCTGGGTCTCAGGTAGGAGAGGAACAAACCCTGCAGTCTTCAGGCCACTCTGTGGCTGGGTTTCTGTTATAGGATTTTAACCTCTACCTTATTATCACTGAAAAGAGAGGAGGGCAAACAAAAAAGGTAAGCGGTTAATAAGTCATCAGTTTATAATACAGAAACCTACTTCATTATACGAGGAAGAGATGAGTGAGAAATCAGCTTTAGTAATTAAGGGTTTGCCACTCAGTTAATGAGAAATGAAAATATTTAACAAACTGTACATAAACAAATATTTTTGGCAAAAAAGCAAACAAAGTAATGTTTTTAAAATGTATAAAAACAAGAAGGAGCGGATAATGAATGAAAAATATTAAGACAAACTGCCAACAACTTGCTGGATCTTAAGAAAACAAGAATATTAAAAATTCATTAAGTGCTATTTTTAAAACAACCAAGAAACTTGGCTTAAAATTATTAACAATTATTTCCTAAAATATAACTGTAAATAATAGGTTTATAAAGAATGAGTCACGAAGCCCTTTTCACGAGAAAACATGCATAGTAACTTATTAAAAGCCCAAGGTTACAATGAAATTAGTAAAAATTTGTCAACAAAGACAAAGAACAAAGCCTAATGATGGGACAGCAATGGCTGTAGCTGCAGGCAAAGCCTTAATGGAAGAATGGAGTTAAGTGTTGGATAAAGTTGGGTTAAGTAAATTAATATAATAGATCAAATAAGTATTAGTGAAGATAAAACCAGCTGACTTCCCACCTTTCTTTTACAGTTAATAAACTCTGCAGCTTTGTATGCATCATAAATCTTACCACAAAATCCAAGTCACTTAAATTTCTTGAAATGTGAAGCTTGTGAAGAGAGAGAATACAGATTTGAAAGGACTGGGCCTTCCTGGAGAAAAACATTCTGTCTTCCAATGAATCACCAAGATAAAGAGAGCTTTAATTTGTGACCTTGAATCACGAGAAGATCACAGAGAAAGAATGAATCTTGATGAAGTAATCTAGCATCGCAAATAAAACGGCAATTACTATAGCTTCAATTCATCACAATTCCTAGTCGTGAGTTTCTGGTAACACAGCAGTGCTTGAAAGATTAGGTTCTAGGGCAGCGGGAGTCCCTGTTCCAATATATGCACAGAATAAGGAGCACATTTAAAAACTTCCCCTTCCTGCTTTGTAAAATCCCATAGCTTTGATAAAAGAAAATAAAGAATGAAAAGGAAAAAACCAGTTATTGGTACTAAAGCCTTTACTGTAATAAACCAAATATATTTACAATTTATACAAATGTTTAACCTTCAACAAAAATACAAAAACAAAACAAAACAAAACATTTCACAAGATGCAAAACCAGGAAACAAGTTCATTGGAGATGCCACTGCTCTACAAAGGACGGAAAGTGAGGTGAACCGCAAGGAACAGAAAGGTTCTCACACTCAGGCAATGTGCGATTGATCGGCAGGAGGTCACACGGAAAGAAAATGACAGGCGCTGGCGTGAGTCGGCCGATTCCGTTCCTCAGTCCCACGGCCCTTGGCCCCGCTGCCCGCTCTACCTCGGCGCTCCATTTGGTCCGGGCAGATGGGTGACCCTCCGTAAGGGACTCGGCGCCTCCTCTTTGTAGACTCAACGTAGTTTCGTGTCAAGGTTTGGAAACAGGTTTCTGTGTGTTTTTCCTTTAAAGTTACAACTTTTCTATTTCTACAAATTCAAAACATTTTGGCCCAATTCAACTATAGACATTAAACCATATGATGTTTTCAGTAGATAACTTCATAGACTGTAGCCTTCTTGTCCCCTGAGCCAGTGACTATGTATTTATCGTCCACAGAGATGTCACAGCTCAGCACGGACGAGGACTCTTTGGACTGGAAGAGAAAACAGTGGGCATGCGTTTAATATGGACGACAGATACTTGGGGGCCCTGCTCCCTCCGAGGCGTCTTCACTTCCGGCACCCTTGGGTGTACCATGGTCAAAATGCCAGTCTCAGTAAGGAGCATGTACTAACCTGGAATATACTGGCTCCATAGGGGGTCCGCCAGGCATTGAGGAGGTTATCTTTTCCAGTACTCACAAACCATTTACCTAGAATTAGCAAAGGATCACGGAGTTTTAGCAAGAGTAAAATTCCCACTATACAATTAGCGCTTGGACTTAATTAATCTCAGACCATTTTTAAATGCGTGAATGATCACTCCCATAGGGTTGGTCTACGACAGGAGTGGAAAGAGCAGAGATTTTAAGTCTGGGCTCCCCTGTGAGCTACCTGACGTGTATAACCAAGTGGAGGCAGGGACCACATGTCAGCACCCCTGGCCACTGGATTCATGACATGCAGCACTGCTGCCAGCAAGGGAAGGTCTCAAATAGTGAATACATGAAACTGTGCTCCTTTAGTCAGTCTCCTCACGATAAAGTGGGACTAGGAAGGATTACATGACTCATTTAAGTAAAATGCCAGGTACAGCATATAGCACATAGAATGTGCTCAATAAAGGGCAGCTACGCATCCAACTATTGTGAGATCAAATATTCGACCACCAGCAGTGCACACAAATACTTCCAGCATGAACTTCTCTCCTGTTTGTCTTCACTCCAGAGTGCAAGAGTCTGGGCACAGCTAAATATTCCCTCCCCCTATCCTGAGTTCCTCAACTTGGTCAGTGCACAGAGACCTCCACTGCTCCTGCCCCGTCTTCTTTTATAAACTCCCACCCATCCTGCTTCAGAGTGGTAATTAAATGCTTCCCTATCCCAACCCAGACACCCTCACAATAAAAACAAGTATGTTTCAAAACATTGTATCAGGCAATTTCAGAGCCAGGCTGACTTTTCTCTAAATCGCCAAATAGACTGAAACAGACATTACTATCCTCTGAGAGACATATTAAGACAATAGAGTTATTGCATGCAGCTGCTCAGAGAACAACATTTTTTCCAGATAGAATCTCTACCATATTTCTTAAGAAGTATTTTCCACTTAGGCCATGAACATCTTCCAGTTTCTTTTCAGTTGAACTCACCACAATAAGCAAATTTTAGAGACAGGACACAGCTCTCATGTAGATGCAACTGGTACTTGTCAGGCTTGTTCACGTGAAGGACTTCTACGTTGCTGCTTTCCATGCCCACAGCCAGCCATTCTCCAGTGGGGCAGTACCCCAGGGAGAAGATCTGAAGAGAACAGACAGGTTTACTCTTTATTCTGCCCAACACACTTAGGTGGTAAGAAGGCAACCAGAAAGGGGGAAAGGAGCAAGCATGGTGGTATGGCATACAGTCTGGAGATTCTTCAAAAAGTAAAACATAAGTGTACCACACGATCCAGCAATTCCACGTCTAGGTCTATACCCAAAAGAACTCAAAGCAAGGACTCAGATATGTGTACGCTAATGTTCAAAGCAGCATTATTCGCAAAGGCTAAAAATAATCTGAGTGGCCATCAACTGATAAATGGATAAACAAAATGCGGTATATCCATACAATGGATTATTCAGCTGTAAAAGGGAACACAGTTCGGATCCATGCTACCAAAATGGACAAACCTTGAAAACACTATGCTAGGTGAAAGAAGCCAGGCAAAAAAGGACAAATATTATATGATTCTACCTATATAAAGTATCTAGATTAAATAAATTCATAGAGATGGAAAGTAGACTAGAGATTGCTCAGGGATAATGAGGGTGGGGGGATGGGATAGGGAATAGGGAACTATTCCTTTATTGTTCCATGGGTATAGGTTCTGTTTGGGGTGACAAAAATGTTTCAGAGATACAGGGGGTGGCTGCACAACATTGTGAATGTAATTAATGCCACTGAATTGTATATTTTAAAAATTAGTAAAATGGTAAGTTTATATTATATATATTTTACCACAATGAAAAATTTTTTAATGGCTAAAAAGAAAAAAGTGGGGAAGAAAAAAATGAGTGTGTGTGTATGTATGCGCATGCAATCAGCAAAATCTAGACTGTGGGAAACTCTATAGGACAAGCAACCCAAATCAGAAGAACTAATTGTTTAAAAACCTTTATGCAACAACTGGAAAAATGTGAACACTTACATCATATGTAATATTAAATAATTATTCTTAATAATATCTGTGTGTGAGAGTTTTTATGAAGTCTTTATGTCTCATGTTTTCACTAAGTAAAATATTTACAGATGAAATGACATGATGTCTAGGTTTTACTTTAAATTTTCCAGTGTCTGGAGGCAGGGATGGTAGCACAGATAAAGCTAGATTGGCCATATGTTCATAGTTATTGAAGCTATGTGATGGACACATGGGGTTTATCATACAATTCCCTGTACCTTCATATATGCGTGAACAGTCTCATGCTTTTATATTTGTTTGAAGTTTTCCATAAGAAGTTAAACATAAGAAAAAACGCAAACCAAAAACAGTATCCCACTTATGCTGGGAAAGCAGCAGAACAGGGAAGACTCAACAAAATAAGTTGACAAACGTATGGAATTTAATGGTATGAATAGTTGTTTTCCATTTTTTGTCCTATTTTTTTCTGAGTGGAATTATTTTTTTTTCTTAAAAAAAGTAAACACCAAGTAATGATCAAAGGAACAATTCCACCATCAGAAAGCACTTAGAATGGCAAGTGTTCTCTTTCCCAAAACAAGTCTAGATTCAGACACGACATCTAAATAACTTCCACGATCCAAAAATGAAAGTTGCCAATTTTATATTATTCCAAAACTTCATAAATCGAGACAGCCATGAATCCATTTTTTAAAGGATGAGTAATAAAATGGACATCGACTGAGATCCCCTGCATTTTTTCAAGCTCCCTGATGCAGAGGAAATGAATTAACTTTCAGGGCGGTTGTGATTTTTCTCCACTCCTAGTGACATCCCTGCATATTTTTCAAGCCCTATTTATATGGGAATCAAATAATCATCTCTCATGCCCCACATCAGAGGGTGAGAATATGTACAACAGATCAAGCACTGCTGAAAGGAAGCTGTATGTTTTCCACCCATGAATTCTAAAGGAATCAAACAGCCAACATGTCTTAACCTACAGGATTCTGAAAACCACAACAAGAGTTACAGGGGGTTTTTGTTTTTGCTTTTTACAACAGTGTCTCCACTGTTTGTCTAGCTACTATTACTCTGCCAGGTGGGAAGGGTGGGAGAACAGCCCACACAAAACTACGCCTGATATTCTGGGGTAGGAGAGCTGGTCACCTGTGAGGTGAAGTCGTGCTGCTGCAGCTGTCGACCCTCGCGCAGGTCCCAGGATCTGACCGTGTTGTCCAAACCGCCCGTCCAGAGCTTGGTGCCATCGTTGGAAATGTCAATACAGCTGGCTCCATCTGTGTGGCCCTGGAATTGCCTGATAAAACAAACCAGATTGAATAATGATTTCCTGCCAGAGCTCAAGGTAAACACCGTTGTGTTGTTAGTTTTGGACTCGGGATGTGTGTGTATATGTGTGTGATCGCTTCAGTGTCTGCTGATGTGCAAGATCCAACGAACCTTCCCCTGAGGAGGGTATGAAAGAACACCTGCAGGTTTTCTTTTTCTTTTTTCATGATCCAAGTGCTAAAGAAATGGAATGCCGTTTTAGGTCACTAACCAGGAGCAGTTAAATACACTCCTCTGGCTTTTCTCACAAATCTGTCTGGAAAGTAAAATTCCTTCCAGGAGTTAAGGCTTAAATTGTACAGAGTTTCTGTTTTGGTTGATGGAAAAGTTTTGGTAATGGTGGCATGACATTGTGAACATAATTCACAGCATTGAAGTATATATTTGAATGTGGTTAAAAGGAGAAATTTTGGGTAGTATATATGTTACTAGAATAAAATTAAAAACAGAAACCCACAGTACTGTATAATACAGACAACAAATCCTAATGTAGACTGTTGACTATAGTTAATAGTGCCATTATAAAAATATTCTTTCATCAATTATAACAAATGAACCATATTAATCAAGGTGTTAATAACAGGGTGGTGTCTGGAAACGGAATTTTATGCATTACTTTTCTGTAAACTTACAATTTCTCTAATTAAAAACAAAAAGACAATTCTGAGGTAAACTGAACCAAAATTGTATAGATATGGCAGATATGCCATTTCTTTGGGTAGTAATTTAATGTCATTTGCACTGAATCCTTGCATTAATTCTGGGTTAGCATAGATCACAGTTGATCAGGATTCTAGAATTTCAAGGTAAATATGAAGACCTTTATTAGAGCTCAGTGGCTTTATTATCAGGAAAGAAATCTTTGTTATTGTAGTTAACATTTGTTGTCTTTGCAGGATGCATAGTAGCAGAGGATGATCCTTGGATTTGACATCATTTGACAGTTTCTATCTACTGTTAAATAAACTGAATCCCAGCTTTTGATCCCCCAAAAAAGAAGAAGAAAAAAAAATTCCTTCCAGGTCTGTGAATGTGTAAAAGTATAAATAATAAAACAAAAACAAACATGCAAAAATCTAAAAATCTTGGGGATAGTCCTTAAAGAAAGACAAGGGTCTGCCTCTTCAATTGTGAAGTTCAGCTTCAGAAAGAAAGAAATGGTTACTTGACAAGCACAGGATCCAGAAGCATCCCCGTGTACACGAGTGAATCAACACAGCAATGCTCTTTGTGCCAAAGCATGAGCTCACGTATTTACTCAACCTTGCTTTCTCTATTAGAAAGAGCTCTGCATTGGGAAACCTGAACTCCCAGAAACAAAGGGTCTTTCTGGCTTAACCTCAGAGGTATTGGGCAGAGACAAAGCTAATTGCTCATGCAAACTCATGGGCACCTCAGGAAGACCCTGTGTCGAAGCTGAGCATAAGGTTGCTCAGGGGAACCTCAGGCTTCATTCAAAAACCACCACTAAAAGCAATCCACCAAGGGCGGCTGGCTGAGGACCACCACCACCATGCAGGGTAATAGGCTGGGCTTGTTGGGGAGCTGGCGGTTTGTGCAGAATGGCGGTGGCTGTCCTTCTGGACTCCGTTTTGCACACCAAGAGGGAGGTAAAAGGAACATGACCAGAAGAGACGAGAGGTGTCTGGATCCCTCCTCCAGGGCCCAATCACGATGGTGAACCAGGCGGGATCCATTAGAGGAACTGGTCTGGCAATTTCCACAAGAGAAGGGTTTCCTGCCTTTTCTTCCTCTAGGATCCCCATTCCCTGTTATTCTCACAGAGCTCCAAACTTTTAAGCTGAGCTAGGAATTTAAAGGGAGTGTAAAGAGAATGGAAACACCACTGTTGCCCTGAACTGTGAGACAAATGCGAACCATTACTTCCAACATCTTTCCTCGGCAAGCCATTCCATACTTCCGCCCTCGAGCTCCCCCACTCTTGGGCTATAGTCCAGGTCCTCTCAGGGTCCTCTCCCAAATACACACCCACCCAGTCCCTCCACCAACCTCAGGCATGCTTCCCTCAATTGTTCCCAGCTGCCTGCAAGACTTTCCCACCACAAGTTCACCCCAGGCCTGGAGCAGTCCCTACTTAACCTTTGGAAGCACCACTTTTCTTTCCTCAAAGGGCTCTTGAAAACCAGTGACCTCCTCTTGGCTTCACCCTCTGACTTCTAACCTCTATAACTCATTAAAGGCTTTTGCTCCTTGGCTAAAAAGGTCTTTCTCTGCTGGCTCCCAGGGTTTGCTGTCTGATCCTGCGACTCTCACCCCCAGTCCACACATCTCAAGGGTTACTCTCGGGTTCCCAGGAGGCAGATACTGGGACCCTTCACTGGGCACTGGGTCACAGGAGACACCCAGATACTCACCAGACACTCTACTGCCCTGGCACTTCCAGTACAGTACTGGCCAATTGATGTGTGGCCTGTCCAAACTGAGTAGGAAATTTGTAAAACACTCTCTCTTCTATCCAATAGGTATTTACCTTGTGGAGCCAGTACGGGGTTGAGAGCACAGACAAGTGAGTGGAATGCCTGGGCTCCCAGCTCAGCCCTCCATGTCTGGCTGTGTGGCCCGGGGCAAGTAAACTTAACCTCTCTGTGCCTGAGGTCCCTCATCTATAAAATAAGGAAAATAGCAGTGCAGATATTATGAGGATTAAATAAATCCATATTGGAAAAGCACTTAAACTTAATATTTTCAAAGTGCTGTTTTTAAGTTTAAAAAAATAGGAAGAAAAAACAAAACAAAACAAAAAACTAGTGTTTGTTAGGCTAAAAAGACTGAGGGGGCTCTCTGCTCCAGCAGCCCACTTCATCAGTGCTGAGCTGCTTGGTGAGTGCTAAGAGAAAATGACTGCCACACTCACCCAGGGACAGGGCAGGCTCAGTGGCACATACTGCATTACAACACGTTTGAAGGCCGAGTGTGCTGTCTGGGTGATTTCTGCAGGTCCAGCCCCTCTGGCACGTGGGCCTGAAAGCGTTTAGAGGGAGCCTGGGAAATAAGCCTCCAGCCTACCATAAACAGATTGTTTCCAAGTGAAGATGAAGAGTGAAACAAAAAGGCTAATTTTACCTTTGATGTTTAATTAGTGCTTATTTTTTAAGGAGACTCTTCTTTAACATGTCTGCTGCGTGCACCAGAGGTGCAGGGGGGTGGAGGGTGGGGGTTTGAAATGGCAGGAGCTGCAGAAGTCGCTCAGGCTGGGAACACAATTTCCACTAAGCGAAGGAGAGCCCCGGAAGTTCCTGGGTGCAATGACTCCTGGGCAGACCTTACTTGGTCACTGATAAACATGAGTACTTTAAAACCGTCCTGTGGGTGAAATTCATGAAGTCTCCTCTTCCAAGGTCCTTTTGTTGAGTTTCTGATATCCTATTTCATTCAGTTTCTGTTTGCCTGAACAAGCTTCTAACCATAGCCAAAAACATCTAGCAGTGAGGACCCCATGGGCTGCTCTGCAACCAACTCATGTTATGCCTTCCCTTGGCAAAAAAGCCAGGAGCATTCTTTAAACAAGTTTAGCATCTGCATGTGGGCTGCAGAATGGAAACAAAATGGGATGAAAGGTCTCGATGATAGTCTTGTAGAGCTTCTGCAGTGTTGTCTTTGTACCCCAGCAACTGGCTCCTGGCTCTTAATGTGTGGGGGCTGAGAGCCTGGGGACAGCCCAAGAGAGGCGGAGGTGACAGGAAACCTTCCAGCCCAGTGCCTCCTGGAGGGGACCTCCCTATCCCATAGAAAACCATCCTTGCTCACCTCACCAGTGTCTGGTTGTGCAGATCCCACACGGCGATGTTGCCGTCGCTGCAGCACGAGAAGCAGACCTTGGAGTCGGGGCTGATGGCCAGGGCGTAGCAGGCGGGGGCAGACGACGTCAGCTCTGCCTTGATCCGTGGAGTTGGGGCCGCCAGGTCCCAAATGGACAAGGTACTGGCTTCCCCTCCCACTATGAGAGTGCAGCCATCAGGTAGCAGTTTACAGGAACGGATATAATTATCTCTATTCTGTGAAACAGACATAATTCAATTACTATAATGCATTACCAAGCAATAATAATGCCATGTTCTCTAGCTGCTATCTTGGTTTTTGACTTGAAAAGTGGAATTTCATGGCCATTAAAACAAAGCAAGAGATCTGCAGTGAATACTGGGATCCAGCCACAAAAGTCTTCTTCAAGATAATGAACAAAATAAACTCATAGGATTGCTCAGGCTGTGTGAAAGCTTCTGTAACTGTTCCCGGTATCTACTTTCCTGCTTAATAGAAGGATTGAAATTATCAGGAGGTGGATTCTTACATTTCTCTATGAAGAAACCAGTTGTCAGAGCTAGTTTATAAATCTTTTACCTCATCACCCTCCATCAATTACCGTTTGGAAACTACAGACCCATAGCCTAGGTTTTTATTTCATCCCTCTTATCTACCCCTTGTTTGTGTTTTGTCTCCATTAATCAGATGGATTGTAATCTCAGAATTTAACTGAGCCACTTTCTCAGGTTGTAATATGGCTGCTTCTATGTTTAAACGTCTTAAACTAAAGGACAATGAAAGTGATAAAAGAGGACTTCTCTCTGCCAAAAACAAACTTAAAAAAGAGGAAATTTTTAAAAAAGGAGAAAAGGGGACCTAAAATGAGTTCCACTCCCTGCCACCCCCTGAAAGGTGTAACTGCTATCGTCCAACTTGAAGCCAAATAGATGTGGTTGAAGTTTTTAACTTTCTTTCATATCAATTTGTCATTCAAAGATGACAGAAACTTTATGCACTTTACTTTAAAACATGTGAGGAGTGTTAGAAAACACCCCTACTACTATAGAATGTCAGGCTGTTTGAGAACAAGTTTTAGAAATGGAGATATTTTTAAGTTATTTGATTTAAAAAAGAAAAAAAGGTCTTTGGGTCTCAAAATCCCCACCAGCATTCTGTTTGGATATGCTCTTTCCAGAATGCTATCCACTCTGCAGGCAGGCAGGGGGGCTGCAGCGACTGTGATAGCAGTGGCACACAGACCCCGGGGCCGGGGCAGGGCGGCCTTTAGTTTGCTTTGGGCAAATGGCATGGGGTCTGGAAATCCTGAGGTTACAGTTTATAGAGATTGAACATATGCTGGAAAGTTCTAGATCCTGAAAAAAGCAAGTTGTTATTTTTGTACTCTGGGAGAAAGTGGATTGGCTGGCTTAGGAAAGCATTTTCAACTGCCCTAGCTTCTCCCCTGAAGCTCCTTGCAGCGTGATCAGTTAACCCTTTCCTGGAGGTGGGGGAATTAAGACTAAACCAGCTCTCCCAGGTCTCACTGAAACCAAGGGCCCTGTCCAGAAAGGTTTTTATGCCACGTTGTCAAATGTTTACCATTCAATATTTACCAGAAGGCTGTAGGGAAATTAAAGTTGAGTAGATGGCAGGGATCAGAGTCCAGGCCTAGCTGCAGTCTCATCCATTAAATGGGAAACCCCCTTTATATATAATACACATCCAAACAAGGACAGCTTCTGTACACTACTATGAATATTGGGAAAAAAAAGCAAATCCATCAACCCTGGGTTTTATCCACTGAAAATGGCAACAAATGAAGCCTTCCCATTTAAGGGAAAGGGGTGGGGGGAGCTAAATGGTTAGCACAGGAAAACAGAATGGGCTTCCATTTCCTCCTAATAGGAATAAAACCCAGGCCCGGACAGCGATTTCCTTATTGCGTCTCCAGGGAGAAATTAGCCTTGTGCCCCGGCTCCTGCTCACTCACCAGACAGTCGAGCTGAGAGACGGGGCTCTTGTTGCCAGGCTGGCTGATGTCCCAGACCTTCACGCAGCCCTTCCCACCCGTGTACACGTGCCTCGTGGGGTTGCTGATGGTCACTGCGCACACCACCTCCCCGTGGTTGAGGGTGTTGATCTGGCGAGCGTGGCGGGGGATGCCGGGGCCAATGAGGGCGTCGGGGGGGAAAGGGACGGGCTGCATCTGACCATCTGCAGTCACGTGAAAGGAGTATGCACTTTTGGAGGGGACAAAGGGAGAGAAGAGAGGGCAGTGGTAAAAGGAAGATGAGAGAGAAGACAGATAACGCATTTATCATAAAGCAATCGGCCATTACCCTCAGATCTACTCTGTGAGAATGACAAAGAAAACGAAACAGTCTCCATTTCCTCCATGTCACTGTTTCCTTCTGAATATTTACTGATGGAACAAATTTAAAACAAATAATAGTGAAAATCTACAGTGTACTGAAAGAGGCAGATATTGAAGTGTATTTTGCTTAATTAAGATTGCAAACATTGTTTATCCATCCCAAAAGGCATTCTCAAATGCCCTGGTAAAACTCTAAATGTACTTCCAAATTAACATGAACTGCTCCTTCTATGTACCTTATACAGCTGTATGATTTCTTAATATAATTTAAAATTGTTATTTTTGAAGCTTAAGACAAGGCCCCTAAGAACTCATAATAATTACATACAACAGTCTATTTCAACACCAACAAACAAAAACAGCTTTCTAAACAAACCACACTTAAGGCCTGCACTTAAACTCCCTTTTGCACAACCAAGAGATAATAGAACTTCTCTTCTGTCAAATGGCTTTGTGATAGAGATCCAGAGTTTCCTCCTTAACAGAACTACCTCCTCCTCTATCTTGGTCATGGAACCCCAGTTTTATTTAAGGCAGCTAAGCTGCCAGCTAACAGACTCCTTTTCCTGGTCTCCCTTTAGCAGGAGGGCCCGTGTTCTAGCTCATCAGATAGAGACAAAAGCTGATGGGTGGCACTGTGAGGAAGTTCTTAACTTAAAAGGAAGAGGAAGTGTCCTCTTTCTGTCCTCCTCCTTCTGGTTATATGAACTATGAGAATAATGTCTGGCATTCCAGCAGCCCTTCTGGACCACAAGATAACTTTGAAGATGGAAGCAAACTGCTGAGGAAGGCAGAGCAGAAAAAGGATCCAGAGGCCTTAGTGGTACTGTGGAGTGTCAGTACCTGCCCTGCGCTCTGAACACAAGTATCTTTCATGGGAATAAGAAATAAACTGTTACTTAAGCTACTGTTTCTTCCCCCTGTTAAATACACACTTCTGCTTCCATATCAAAACCTTAAAGCAGACATTTTCTTCTTCCAATGTAGCCAATTAAACTCCTAGTGCTAATATATATTATAAACATTATAAAACATGCACAAAGAATAGGGGGAAGAAACAGAACTGCTAATATTTTCACACCACATTTCAACTGATGGAATTCTGCATACTCCACACTTTGAAGACCACGACTTCAACTTTCTCATCTAAGGTTATCACTAGGAGATCTAGGAGTTCAGCATTAAGCCCTTCCTATATGTCTGGGTGCGAGTACATGAACAGTTAAGTGAAGAAGGAATGGTTTCTTCCTTCCCCAAACCTTCCAGGATAAGTCTGACTCCTTTCTGGAACTTCTCATGGTAACTTGCAGTTCGTTTACAGATCTGAAAAACATGTATTCTAATATAGAGCTTACATCTTCATTTTAATGCCAACTCAAATTTTGGTAAATAACTTAGCAAGCACAAAAGTGAAAACTAATACAAGATATGGGATCTCTACCAGCCTGCACCTAAAACCCACATACTTTTCTTAGCTTGAACATAAAATACATGGCATTATTTTCCCTCCATAAAAGCAAAATACCAAATATATGAAGACTTCCCTTCCCTCCAAATGAAGAAAATAAATTTAGATGTCTGCCATCTCTTGGCAAATTGGTTGCAATAATCAATATGATGTGGCTATTTGATCCAAATCCTCAAAGTGACTCTCAACACATACACATTATAGAAAGTTCACGGGAGCCTGTGCCACTTATTATGGGATTTTTGGAGTCAGAATCAAGTAGCATGTTGTTGCCCTTGAAGAGGGCACCACAGACTTTAGGAGTTTAAGTCTATGCATGTCCCAGGAGAATTCTTCTCCAGACCAAGTTATGCAACCCAGGTATCAGGCACCATGGTCTGTGTCCTAAAATAACAAACGAAAATCCCAGTGGGGCTGGAGAAATGTTGAGTGAGTTTCCATATGATCAAACAATCGAATCGAACATATTTCATAAGAACGGTGGTAAAGGCAAGGAGACAACCTGCTTCTCTAAACTCTCTGTGCTGTGAGAGGAAGGGGACACACAAGGTTACTTTCTTCCTCTTTGTTTGCCGTCAGTTGGGGTAGGCACCTCCAGGTGGTCAAAGTTCCCACCAGGTGCCCTTTCAACATTCCAGATTTTCAGGGAAGGAAACTTGATCTTGCTTCAACAGGAAATCCTCCTTATTGCAGATTTCAATGTTCTGGATTAAAATAGAACCAGGTAGTACAAACAGGAGATGTGTGTGCATGTCGCTGGATGACACCCAGTTCTCTCCCAGGTGTCCTATTCTTTACACCACAGAGGAGCCTGCAGTCATCATGCTGAGGCAATTTAAAATTGATTCACAGGGTGGCAAGCTGCTGCCAGAAGCAGGGACCCCAGGGAAACCCATGTGCACCGGAATACACCAGTTCCCAGGGGGCCCGGGAGGAAGCTGCGCTGCACTGCCCTGCCCTGCTGGGTGGAAGCCAGAACAAGAGCTGGCAGGGAGGGGAAAGCCAGAGAGTAAACAAGACGTGTGGAATTAGGCATTCACCTATGGGAATGCCATGCTCTCCAAGACAAGGCCACACTGACGGCGCACTGTGCCAATATCAAAGACACCCCAGAAGGAAATGTGCCTTTTCAACTGACAGAGGGAGTGACTAGGAAAAGTAAAACTAACCAGGAAGGGGAGGGAGCTTGTAAACAGATAAGCTAGTATTTATAAATATTTTTCAAAACTGAATTCAGAAGGAATGAATATGGTATGATTCCGCTTATAGAAGGTCAAACACAGACAAAATTAATCTGCAGTATTAAGAGTCAGGACAGTGGCTGCCCTCAGAGTCTGGAAAGGGCACAGAGGGGCCCCTGGGGGGGGCCTGATTCAGGGGTTCATTTCACAGGTGTGGACACTCGGTGAAGTCAATGGCTGTACACATAAGGTCTGTGCACTTTCTGTATGTATTTTACACTCAAAAAACGGTTTCAGATCTGTCTATTTAGTCCAGAAAAAGTTGAGGGGGAACTCCAAGCTGATTAACAAGTTAGATGAGGGCCACAGACGAGCCCGGAGCCCAGACTTTGGTATTAAATGCACGTTAAGCTTGAAGTCTGGGCTCACTAACAGGTCTCACTACCTGCTGCCCATTATGCATGCACTTCCTGATCAGTAAGATAGAAATAATAATAATATGTGAAGGTCCCAGGGGTCGCTGCACAGACTAAGAGTGATGATGGGTGCAAAGCACCTAACATCCGTACCTGACACCTGCAGTGAGCCTTCAGAAAAGAAAGGTGTCATTTATATACCACCATGGATTTCAAAAAGGGAGAGTCAGTGCATGCTGATTCAGGACTGTTATCTCACCCAGTGGGAACAGGTATGAGGGTCGGGGGTTGCGGAAACAGAGGAAGATGCAGGGCGGGAAGCAGGAAAGCATGAGGGTGATGACTGGGAGAGGAGAGGGGAAGGGCGCTTGGTGAAAGTGTGAACAAACGTCCAAAGAGGACAGAAGCACATTTGGAGAGGACTGCAGCCAACTGTGGAGCAGAAAGGACGCAACCCTTGACCCCTATTTGGGGACCAAACTTCTGGTTCATTGTCATCTGAGGCTGCCACAGAGAACTGACCTCTAGCTCCCACCCAGCCACTGCTGCTTTTTGTTGTTGTTGTTGTAGTAAAATACATATAACACAAATTTGACACTTAAGCCATTTTTAAGTGTATAATTCAGTGGCACTAATTACATTCACAATGTTGCACTGTCATCACCACTATCTAGTTCCAAATTTTTTCATCATCCCAGACAGAAACTCCCTCCATTGACAGCTCCCACTGCCTCCGCCTTCAACTCTGCTTCTCAATTCCAGCAGCGAAAGATCAGGGTTGTGTCTAATTTCTGAAATCTGGTTGAAGAATTTAAAAGAATAAAGCCTGCCAGACTTTGCAGATTTAAAACCAGAATGAAATCAAAACTAGTTAGGAGCAAGGGACTTTTCATTTATTGGGTACATAGCAGAAGGTGAAGGAACTAAAGAGTCCCCGCCGGGAATTCTCGCAACAGTGGTGGACTAGAAAACAAGACTGTGTTCTGAGGAAGCAGTTTATGTTTTCCTAGCAGACTGGCTGCTGTTAATAAAAGTGTACTGTGTTCTGTGGCCAAAGTAAAACAGGTGTTTACAGAATTGCAGCTTTGCTGGAAATAGGAACAGCAGTGTCAGTATCAAGTAAACAATAACGAGGAGCCACAGACCCTGGAGACAATGGCCGTGGCCGAGA
>PVKY010006503.1:0-15900 GCA_004027775.1 Bradypus variegatus
TTTGAGAGCCACTGTCTTGGGGAGGGGGAGTAGAGCTCCCCCAAGGTCACCTCACCAAGTAGAAGGCACATCCTCTGTGGCCAGGCAAACTCTCGGGGTGGGGGGAGGCTCTTAAATCCAAACCCCATCCCACTGCCATGTGAGCCTGGCAGGGCTCCCTGCCCTCTCGAGGGCTGCCTCCTCACCTGTCAACTGGGAAAAGCAGTGCCGTCCCCAGGAGTCGGTGTGCTACGTTAGAGGATCCCCACGAGGCACCTAGTACAGTGCCCAGCAAAGAGTAAGTGCTCATTAAACAGTGGCTACTGCTATTAGGAGGTGACATTTTGCTTTTTGATTCATTATATTAGCACTATTTAAAGGTCATATTTAACAGGAGGCAAGCAAACCAAATCACAAACCTATCTGAGAATCCAGCTAAGTCAGCAACCTAGCAACTGCGCTCGTTAAAGACACGCCCCACCAGGCAGGTGGAAAACACCTAGGGAACACTCAGTAACCGCCATGAAGTGGCGCCGCGAGCCAACCCCCGAGATGGAGAAGAGGGTCCCTGGTCCCTGGCCTGAGTCCCGACACCCTTGGGCATCAGACAGCCACAGCGACTCGGGCATAGGCAAGTGGCATGGAAGGAGCAGAACAGCTTTCACGTCTCAACATACATGACGACTTCTGAGTCATACCAGGCTCGAGATGCGAACAGCCGGTTCGAGCCACATTCCTGCCCCGGCAGATGGGCGAGGCACCTGCAGGTCCGATGTGCAGGGCCAGAAGCCCGTGTCACCACGGCTGTCGGCAAAAGGCGCAAGCCTCCGGCGAGCTGGAGGACGCGCAGGAGCTATTGCGCCCTGCTGCTCTGAGGGAAGGGCACAAAAACCTGGAAAATGCATGCGCTTTCTTCTGTAGTAAGGAGAATTTTTAATGCGGTTTTAGTTATCTGTTTTGTTTGTCTGACCTCATTTTAATAGTAAGGGCAAAGTCTGAGACAAGCCTGACCCTGAATTGACGCGGTGACAGAGGGCACTCCTGGCACAGCCAGTCTCGCCCCTTGAGCGTGGCCATGGCAAGGGCACACTCTGCATTGAGCCACACTCCCACCTACCCCAGCAGCCCTCCAAGGTCAAATTCATCAGCCCCATTTTACAGGTAAGAAAACTACAACCAGAAAGGGATTTGGCCCTGCTCATCCCAAGAGGAAGCAGCAAAGGTTCCAGAATCCAAGGCTAATGCGACCGGGTCTGCACCCTGTCAGGGCCGCAGTGGCTGTGACGGGCACTCGGCCGCCGGTCTGCTCTGTGAAGCCCAGGACGAAGAAGGACAAAGGGTGGGAGGGACGTGCGGGGAGAGAGCACTGAGGACGTGCAGAGGGCCAATTCCAAAGAACCTTCCCTGGAATGACCCTCAGAGCTCCTCTAAGCCACCTGCCTGGCTCCAGGATCCACCCTAACCCAGACAGATGTCAGAAAACCGTTTCAGGTTTTTCTTACCCTCTAATGTACTCCATTCCAAAATTTAATTCTGCAAGAAAAACCATAATTTATTACGGCAACTTGTCTGTTTCTTTCACTTGAATATTTAGAGACAAAAAAGAGCCCAATCATGGAGTAAAAACATTTGGCAAATCACCTCCCCTTCCAAACTGGAATAATCTTTCCTTTCAACACTGTTCAATCTGTAAGCACCTTGTAACCACTGCAGGAAGCTTCCCATACCCTGCTTTACTTGCACCTCTCTTCAGACGCAACAATTCTGCCGAAGCTGACACCCTGAGCCATTTTGCCCGGAGGCCCACAAGGGTGGCGGATGACTTCAAGGAGGCCTGGGGGTCCGGCCCTGCCCCCCAGGACACAGCCTCCTGTCTCCTACCCCAATTCAATTCAAACCACCCCCCAAGGAGAGCCCAACTGGGGACACAGGGCCCCTCCCTGAGGGAGGGACAAAGAAACCCTGGGGACGTGGCCACAGGCAAGCAAACGAGACCCATAAAGGACTTTAACAAGCCCTATGGGTGAACTCCAGGCTATGCAGACATAAAGCTGTTAAGAAAGAAAGGAAGGAAGGGAGGGAGGGAGGGAGGGAGGGAGGGAGGGAGGGGAAGGAGGAAGGAACAAGCTGTGAGGGTAGAATGGAGGGAAAAATTACAATCTTTTTTTGTTTGGGTGGGATGGAGAGGAGACGGGTAGGGGAAAAACTAGAAAAAGCTTGTGGGGATGTAACTTTTAAAATCACCCTTGAAGTCCTGACCAGGCAGGAGAGAGGCAAAGGTGTGTGCGCGTGTGTGTGCGTGCACGTATGTGCACACGTGTGCAGCATGGTTTACAAAGGAATAGCCTGAGCAAAGGCCAGGGTGTTGGAAAGAAGAAAAATGTGGCTTGCCTGATGTATAAATTACACATGGGGATGCAGAGAAAGATTCGGCTGGAAAAGTGGGATGGGCCGACCTGAGCCAGGCATAGCATCTTCATTTAATGTGAGAGGCCACAGGGCGGATTCCGTATGGGGATATGATATGCTGCCTGGAGTCTGGCTGAATAAATGATTAAATGAGGTAATCTATATAAACACATTTCCCAAACTGCAAATGTTAAAATGTTTGCCGTCACTGCCGTAATGTCTAATACTTAAGTGCTTGAAAGACTTGATTTATAGGTTCTAAAATATATCAGAATCCGTTACACAAATACTAATTAACACCTACTATTTGCCATCACTGTTCTAGGCAGTGGGGACACATTTGTGAACAAAGTTCCCTTCCTTCATGGATCTTACATTTTAGAGGGGTAAGACAGAAAATAAAGACTGCAATAAATAAATTATATAGAAAGGTAAATCCCATGGGGAAAAAAAAGGAGAAACAGCAGGAAGCCAGGAATGGGGAGAGGGAAGGGTAGCTGCGCTGCAGGGACGCTGGTCTGAGGTGGCAGTGGCCCCCCACTGGCCTGGAGGTGCAGGGCAAGGATGAGCCAAGGCAGACGGTGGGGTGCAGGTCTGGGTTCTGGGGGGCCCAGGCTGGGGAACAGGGAGAAGAGAGGGGACCAGCACGGTGGGGAGGGAGCCAGGACCCCGTCCCTGAAGGCAGAGGAGCCCTGAGAACCCACGGGGGGTCTGGTGGTCTGCGGGCAATGGTGGTGACCTGACTGGTGCGAGCCTGAGAACAGGGGCAGGGGGGTGATGTGGGGACAAGCAACACTTCAGGGCTCTGCTGCACAACATTCATTTTCACCAAATGTTTAAAAAGACGGATGTGAGGCTGATGGGTTCCAAACTGTGCCCACATGGCACCGACCAGCACAGGGGGCCGTGTGCCTGCTGTCACGGAGGTTACCAACAAGAAGTTCACTGTTGCTGGCTTCGATGCTCACGACAAACCATAAAATTAAATTCCAGGGTCACAAAATGAACACCCCAGGCTTCAATAAACGATGACAGGATGGCGCCTCCCCCTGCTGGGGAGGTTAAATGAGCTCCTGGGGGTAAGGAGGGGTGCAGCGTCCTGCCTTCCAGAAGCCCCAGCAGCCGGAGCCGCTACGATCACATACAACACACCCTCAACACGGAAACCTCCGTGCTCCGTCAGACACAATGCCGACCCCAGGGACACAGGCCTGCTTCGCGGGTGCACCGCGTCTAGGGTACAGTCTGTGCTGCTGGGCACCCCCAACCAGATTCCAGGCCTCTGACCTGCCCATGAGGGGCGCACGACTCGCCCCGACCCGGGGGGGCTGGCTGGTTGGCTGCCAGCTCTCACTCAACCAAAACACGATCAACTGAAACACTAGTGATGAAACACACAAGCTTACCCTGGATTTTTTTTAATTCTAGCATAAATCCTGAGATGCATGGAGCCTCTATTAAAGCTCCTAAAACTTTTGCATATAAAGCACACTCATTAACAACTGCCCAGAGCTAAATACTGAGTTATCCAAATCTGATCTGCCAAGCCCTCTGGGTTGCTGGCTGATGCTAGGAAAAAGCATAAAAAAATAACGGGTTCAATAGTAAACATTTTTATGGGGAGCCCTCACTTACCCAAACTTCCTGTGTTTAGGGACTAGCTCTGTATTTTTGCACCAGGCATAAATGTCTCTGGAAAGAAAAAAAAAAAAACACTTCCACCAAAATTCTACGACTCACACTGCCCCCCACCCCAGAGGCCACGGAAGCCACAGAGCAGGGGCCGGAGCAGCCATGAATGCGAGGATGGAGTGGTCGGCTCGGCTACTCCCGGCTCAGTTCCGCGGCTCTCCGAGCTACGGTCCTCCACCTGAGACGGTCACCAAGCATGCTGCCCTCGGCCATGCCCCATTCCCTTCCAAGCTGCCCGGCCATGCCCGCTCCCGACAGCAGGGGCATCGTGCAGACTGTGGCCTCCGAGCAGCCCAGGCGTCCCAGGGCTCCCAGTAAACGCCAGAGGGGCTGGCAGGCTGGCGGCCTTTCCCCGCACTCACGGATGTACAGGCGAGCCTAGTTTTGCAGAAGATACTTTGCGGGCATGACAAAAATGGCTTCACTCATTTCAAATGCTTTTATTTGAGCAGCAATGAATAAACGTGTCCAGGATGGGCACAGCGCTGCCCATGGTCAGCAGTGTGCCCACTGCCTGACTGCGCCTCTGCATTTCTGACAAGCAAGAAAACAACCCTCCATGTTTGATGCTGTTTCAGTAATACAGAAATATCAGCATAAAGGAAATGATGTACAAAAGGAAAATAATCCACATAGGAAGGAGACAAGGAGAGCAAATGTCTTCCTGTATCTTCAGTTCACCAGCCCCAAAATTAATTAATTAATTAGTTAATTAATAGGGAGGATTTCTTCTGTAAGACGTATTTTCAATGTTCCCCTGTTTGAAATAGCTGCTGGTGAGCTGGGAGAGCCACCTTTCCCACTGGCCACCTAGAGATGACGCACACTGAAAACAGGCAAATGTAGAAAGTTTTCCAAACTACCAATAAAAGTTTGACAAATATTTAACTTTCAAAATAGGATGTCTAGATTTGTGAAATCTCCATTTCCTTCCATAAGCTAAAATAGCTGTTAAAATGGCATTCTCCTTAAACAAATGCTTCCATAACATTAAAAGACTTGTATTACAAGGGTGAGTTGATTACAAAAACTGTACTTTTCCAGGACATCTCCCTGATCTGAGTGGATTAAATATTTATATACCCACACTTAGTTTTTCCCCTTAATGCTTTCAACAGGAACCTGGCCTCGCTTTCCTAATATTTTCAAAAGCACAGCCTTGGTTTAGGTTTATTTGTATGTAGAATGCCCAATTTATTTGACTTTCAAGATTAAGAAGAAAAAGAAAATTAAAGACCCAGAGAGTACAAGACCACTTGCAGACACAGATGGACAAGTGAGAAGTAATTTTTTCTCAAGTTCAATTAAAAAACCAAAGACCTTATCACTGAGATTCCATTCTAAATCCTGAGTCCTCACCAGTGCCCAGCGGCCTTACCTAAGACAGGAAGCTCGGTGCTTTCTCCCCAGCTCGCAGGCACACACGGGCACCACACAGTGGCGAGCCTGGCACCGCGCACCCTCCCCTCACCTGTCGGTGTGTCTGGAGCATCTTGCCCAGCCTCGAGGGCCTGGGTGGGCAGCAGCCACAACCTGCCCGCCGGTCTCCAGCGTCCCTGGCCCAGCCTGCAGACCACAGCTGAAGCCGGGCACTGGGCGCTCCTGGACTTCCTTATTCTACCAGCGTTCGCGGAACACCAAAAGCCCCGCTTAAAACCCTCTGCAGCTTCCCAGTGACTTCCAGGTAAAACCCTGTGAGGTGGGGGGCGTCTCGGGAAGGAGGGGCCCGGTGAGCCGAGCGGGAGGGAGGCCCGCCCCAGCCAAGGCCCATCCACGCCACGCGCGCTCCCGCAGGCTGAGGCTCCCAGGATGCCCAGGCTGCCCTCAGAGGAAGGCACAACCGCTCCACAAAGTCCCAGCCAGGGGCTTGAGGAAGGGGACAGGGGCAATGCAGGAAGAGAGGGGGTGGCCAGGAAGGCTGAGTGGCCATGTGCTTTGAAGGACGGGAGGCTGAGCAGAGAGGAGTGGCCACCAGACATGTCCCTGCAGGTAGAGAAGCAGCGAAAGGGGATCTTTTGAAGTGTAACTGGGTGATGTCCATTTAACCTCCTTTTCCACACCCCCAGGAAGCTTCAGGAGAGATCTGGCTGTTCCAATGATTTTCAGGGTGCACAGGATGGGTTGCTGGGCTGTGACAGGGTGCAACCCAGCAGCCAGTGACATTCAGGCTTCACAACTGTCTGACCTCTATCCGTCCTCTGGCCACGTCCAAGCCATCTGAGGACCCTCTCACCCCTTCACGTGGCCCCGACCTACCCCCCAGCCCCAGGCCCGGCTCCCCCAAGCACCCTCCAAACACCTGAGCACCTGCCCTCCTCCCAGGCACCCCCTCTGCATCCGCAGACTCCTCCAGTGGATGACCAGGTCAGACGCATCCAGGTCCCCTCTGAGAGACCGTCACCTCCCGCTCAGGTGGCACGCTGTCCATGCTGGCAGGTTGCACCAGGCAGCCGAGCAAGCCGGCTGACAGCCCAAGCCACCCACGGCCAGAAGACCCAGCCTGCCGCCCACCAAGGAAGGGGAGATGCCAGAGCACTCAGCCCCCAGCCCCACACATTGCAACCTGCAGCAAATAAACAAAGAACAGTACCCCACCAAGACTGTAAAGGGAGACTGAGCCTAGGAGTCACTTCCAGAGGAAACTCTTTGTTGGACTTTCTCTCTCTAAGCCTAACTCTGTAAATAAATTCATCCTCCTCTCCCTGACGTGGGACAGGACCCCATGAGTGAGTGAGTCTCCCTGGCAACATGGGACACGGATTCCAGGAATGAGGCCGACCCTGGCATTGAGGGGTTGAGAATGACTTTTTGAGCAAAAAGGGGAAAGAAAGGCTATAAAATAAGGTATCGGTGGGTAAGAGAACTCAAATAGAGTCAAGAGGCTGTCCAGGAGGTTACTCCTACGCAAGCTTCACCTAGATATGCCAAACGGCCACAGTATGATAAGCTCAGGTCAGCAGCAGTCCCGAAAACCTTAAAGAATACCCAGATCCCTATCTGAGACTCGATAAAGGTTTCACTCACTAAGCTTATTCATCAGAAACTCAGATCCTCCAGAGAGCTGCTAAGCCAGCTAAGTCCCCAAACCCAGAGGCAACAGCCTCTTCAAGAACATCAACCAGAAGGGTCCCCTTTGCTCATGAAGTCGACCCCCCTTCTCAACATGAACAGGTCAGGGTGGTCACTGCCTAGATAGCCCTGAAGACTGGGGAAGTGACTACACTAGAGGAAGGGGGAGCAACAGACAAGATGGAATTTAACAGAGGATGATGAATGCTGAATCTGTATATAATTTTCTTCTTAGTTGCTACAGTATTAGAATAGCTAAAAGGAAAGAACTGAAATGGTGGAACAGTAACTCAAAACATCCTTTGAAATTTGTTCTATAGCTGCTTGTTAAGTTTTAATTTGAAAGTTATCACCTTTTTGTATTTATGTTATATTTCACAATAAGGAAATAACTGAGACTGTGGAACTGTAACCCTTAACATTCTTTGAAATATGCTAACTACCTGTTAAATTGTACTTGGAAAGTTATCACTTTTATGTATATATGTTATATTTCACACACACACACAAAAAAAAACCCACAAAGATAAGCTAAGTAAGAAAACTATCAGAAACACAAATCACAGATAAAGGGCTAATTTCCCTAATACAAAGAATCCTGACAAATTAAGAAGAGAAAGCTAAACAACGCAGTTTGAAAGGGGAAAAGGGAAGAGCTATAGCTAAAGATTAACCAGCTCTTTCCGTGTTCCTCGTGGCCACTGTGAGTTGCCCATGAGAGCCTGAGTCTGGCCGCAGTGCCCGGGAGCCCTGGCCCAGCTGCAGGGCAGCAGGAGCCGACTCACCACCCAGAGCTCCAACCACCAGCGCATGGCTGGCACCCAGGAGCGTAAGCCACGTCACAGGTGCAGCCGGAGAACTTACCCTAGGATGACTGCTGAAATTTACATTTCCACCAAAATAAGAAAAACCTAATTTTTTTACTGTCACATTAACTCGAAAACAGCTCCATTTCTCATGCAATACCTTGGGTCTATAGTATAGGAATGATGTGTCAAATGCCAAATTTTTTTGGCTAAGAAAACATTAGAAATAAGTTAAGATGTTTATGAGCAGGACAGAACAAATGACCAGGTTTCTTAAACAAATAAATTGTAAACGGGAATAAAAAAAGAGCACAAGGGAGACAATGTTAAAAGAGATTAAGAGCTATATAATCCCAATGCCATATGTACACTTTGTTTTGGATTCTACAAAAGAAATCAACCATTAAAAAAAAAGGAAATTTAAACAGTGAACATTTGATAATATTAAGGAATTACTATTATTTTTTTCCATGTCATATTATTATGGTTGTGTTTTTAAAGAAAGTCCTTATCTGTCTGAAGTATATACTGAAATATTTACAAAAGAGATGAAAAGATGTCTGGGATTTGCTTCAAAACAACCCTTTTGGGGGAAAGGAAGGATAAAAATGAAGTAAGCCTGCCCCTGAGCTGACAACTATTTAAAGCTAGTGACTGAAATAGGGAGCTCATTATTCTATTCACTCTGCTTTGTATTATGTTTAAATTTTTCTATTATAAAAAAATTTTGGTACAGAATATTACTAACTGCTATCACTTTTATTAACACTGCCTATAAAAAGAATATCAATGTATGAAAGGCTGAAATCATCCCAGAAAGGAATGAGATTTGCATATGTGGGCAACCCCCACCGCGTTAATGAAATCCCCAAGGGGCGGCTGAGGGCCTGACATGGACCCTGGCCTGGGCACTCCTGAAAAATACGTTTTCTTTTACAAATCCTGAAAACAGGAAGACGGAAACCGAACCATTAGGACATCTTGTCACAAACCACGGGGTCGTTTCCTTAATGCAAGCTTATTCCGGCCTGAAAATCAGCGACGTGCCCAGTCCATCCGAGTTCGCCGCTTTATGGCCGGCATTCCTTCTGGATCCCAGGACAGTGAGACGAGCTGGTAACCTCAGTGCAAGCCCTGCAGGGCCGGCGGGACTGAAGGCTTCGGCGGTCAGCTTGGTTCACACACATCCCGCGCCTGGGGAGCACTGACGGGCCACCCACTAAAAGCCCGGCCTGAGCGGTGAAGGGGCCGTCTGCATCGCACCTACAAGGCCCGTGGAACCTGGCTGCAGGGCGGAGGGAGCGCGGACACCCGCCTGCTCCGGGGGTGCTCAGGTCGCTGCCCCACTCCCCCGACCCGGCGCCTGGAGACCCCCGGCTCTAGCCCAGGAGGGGTCTCTGGAGCTGGCTCCCTTTCAGAGTCCATCGTCTCTGGGCCACTGGGGGCCTGTTTGGTTGTTTCTCCATTTACCTGCATCTTCTAAAAACCTACTGCAAACTCCCGTACACCGTTTTCCCCTCTGCTTGCCTTTTTTTTTGTCCTTGTGGATTTATTTTCTCTTCACTGTCAGTTAATGAAATTCTGCATGGGGAATGAAACATACAGGTGTGGTCAATATGGCATATCTAAGTGGTGAAAATGTTTTTAACAAGAAAACCAGAGTAATCTGCTCATATTGTAAATATTCTAAAATTTTTAAACTATCTAATTAAAATGAAATACACTTTTATGTTGAAACTTAGGGGAAGAAAAGTCCATCCTGATGCCCTTATTGCCGAAGGTTGACATCAGGACTTCCTTTCAACTGTGCTGCTGGAGAATACGTCAGGAAAAATGAAAAACAGCAGCTAGTTTTTACACCATACACCAAGCTTTATTTTTTAAAAACCTGAGAGTTCACTTTACTAAAGAATATTGTTCTCAAGTAATAAATGTAATATTTCCAGCATTACTAAATTTGTAATATAATCAACAAGAATTACTGTAGCAGAAAATCATAAACCGTAAGAAAAGAGATATGAGTGGTATTATGAAACAGATAAAAATCAACAGGACAGCGGGGATTTTTACAAGTTTTTTCTTAATATTAAATGAAGGTTTATTTACATTACAATCCAATTGCTATCAAAAGGCTGTTGGAAAAGAAAAAAACTATAAAAAGCTGTAAAATCTGATCAACCAAGGTGCTAGCAAAGTACAAAAATATCACTCTTCAACAGGGAAACTAAAAAAATTCTATTTTATTTTTAGGGATGTTTTCTAAATGCACGGCAGGATGGACAAGCAAGGATTACCAGGCTCAGAAGGAAAGATTCCCAGGTGAACAAGGACCTGACCCCAGAGAAACAGATAAATCGGAGAGCAGAAGAAAACTTTTCAATTTTCTAAATAGTATCCTCAGAAAGACAGGAAGGTTTTACAGCCACCTACCACCCATTGCCTACCTCACCAGCCACATGTCACGGAGCAACACCTTCATCAACAGGGAGATTCCAACCCTAGAATTCTCTACCAAAAACTGAGGGTATAGTAAAACCTTTGTTATTCAATAAATAACCTGGAAAGATGATCACACCTGTGCCTTATACGGGACTCTGTGCATGTACTTTTTTTTTTAATTTATCCCCCCCCCAAAAAAAAACTCCAATAAATTAAAAACAGAATCCAAGAAAAGGTGGTGTGAACGTAGGAACAGCGGCAGCCGGGCACCCCAGAAGGAGCAAAGGTTAGGAAGAAAGTAAAAGGACCTCAGCAGGAATCCTCTGGCTGTGCCAGCTAAGGCAGCAGGACACCTGCCTGCTCAGCTTCACCGTGAGGAGGTTTCCATAACCGTATTTATTAACTCCCAATTCTTACAACCCAGACAAAACAAGGAAAACTTAATTATAATCACAGACATAACACAAATGTTACAAACTGGGGCAACACAAAACTGATAATTCCCCTAATCAACTTGAGTGAAAATGAATTTTAAAATGACATAAAGATATAAAGGAAATTAAAGAAATCAAATAATTTTATACACAAGTCCAGGTCAAAACAGATATTACTGATAAAATGGATGGTGTTTCTAGGAGAATATAAATTACAAAATCAAGCAAAAAAGACAGAAAATCTTGATAAGAGTACTAAATTTGGAAGGCAGTTTGAATGTTGTGTCAGCATACCCCACCCCCTGAAAGGCACTATATCCAGGTGGTTTTATGAATGAATATTTTAAAACTTCACCGTAAAATATTCTTGGACACAAGACTGGAAGGAAGGTTCATATTTTGTCATAAACTATACTAAAGCCGATACCAAAATAGTCTAAAGATAACATACAAAATTTAAAACCACAGACTACCTACATGCTATTACTCACTTGGGAATAGAGAAAAAAAATAAACAAAACATGAATAAAACAGGCTCAACTGGGCAGAAGAATAAAATGCCATGACTACATGTTTTATTCCAGGAATGCATGAATGATTCAATAGCATTACATAATTATTATTTATTTGTTTATATTAATTAATAATTAACACAAACACTATAAAGTCAAACAAAATCACAATCCTTGAATATGCAATAACTCCATTTATTTCAAAATTAATTTCTCATGAAAATCTTTAAATAACTATGACTACAAGTCTATTTTTCAACATTAAAAGAAATCTATTTCAAGATGATATTCAATCTTAAAGGTGAAAGTCCAAAATATACTCTAAAATAAATAAGTCAAGAAATTTATAATAATATAATAAGGGGGAAGGAGACTTTTATTTTTTATGGTATACCCTTCTATACTATTTGCGTATATTTAATCACAAGCATGCTTCATTTTTATAATTTTAAAAACTACTTAAATAAAAACAATTTGGGCCTAATGTAACTTGTGTGGTTATGGTCTAATACTTTGGCCATTCTAACCATAAAGAAATCTGCATTTCAGTAGCATTAATTACAGCCACAATGCCATGTAACCATCACCATCAGCTATTTCCAAAATTTTTATCACCCCAAACAACAATTCTGTGCCCCCTGAGCAGTAGGAGCGGCCGCCCTAAACCCCAGAGGACTGCAACTCGGACAGTCTGTGACCACCATTCACTGCTATCCTAGGGCTCAGGGTTCAGGGAGGAAAGTTCAGGAGATGCCGGCAGAGAACTTCCTAAAAAACTAATGACACAGCAGATCCACAGAGGCAGAGAAGTTACTCGTTCCCTCTGGAGACTTTAAAAACCTCAAAGCAGTTTCTGGTAGCGGTGCACATCACTGACAGCCAAAAAGTGGACAACCCAGACGTCCGTTACCAATGGATGGACAGGCTGTGGTCCGCGCACACGGGGAGTCTACGCAGCGAGGGGAGAGAACCGACCGCGCTCATCCCCAGAGACACGAACATGGGCGGAAGGGCACGCGCCGCAGGATCCATTTACACAAAGTTCAGGGTGGTGAGTGCCGGTTACGTCAGTGGGCCCGCCGTGTGCAAATTCATCTGAACGTACACTCATGATTATGCACTTTTCTCTACATGTGCTGTGCTTCAGTAACAATTTCACTTAAAAAAAATTGCTGCTCCTAAGAAACTTACATTCCTCATCAACCTTTTCAGGACGGTGGCACACCCATACTCTAACCCACGAACTCCTCTGGTGGGGGGTTACAGGCAACCAGGAGAGGGAAAAGGGAAATACAGCTTAATGGGCAAGTGGTGTCCGAGGGTGACAGACGTCAGTGGTGGTAGCACAATATTGTGAATACAATTAGTACTACTGATTGTACACTCAGGAAGTGTACAATTTAAGTTAAAATGGGAAATTTTGTGCTCTATATCAGTTACTGCAATAAAAAAAACAGAAAGGCAGGACACAAAAGGTAAAATCAGGGTGTTTTACAGTCTATTATTTTTCACAGTGAAAACAGAAGTCTTTACATTAGGTGAGTTCTAAAGACAGAGAAAATAAAACAAGTTAATAGATTAAAAATGAAATTATAGGGCAATGTAACATCCTAGGTTTTTAGAACTTGGCAAAACTAGGATGGCGAGAGAAAAGAGAGAACAGACTCAAGTTGGGACTTGTGGAGAAAGACAGAAGCTCAGCTGTGGCACCCCCTCTCCTGGTTTTTAGCCTCTCCGACCCAAGGCCAGGAAAAGGAAGGAAGGAGGGCAGGAGGGAAGAAAAAGAAATCATCTGGAAATTACCAATGAAATTAAAATGTTACATTAGAAAATAGTCACATAATGTGAAAGAAAGCAGTAAAGGAGGAACAAAGGAACACAAAAAGACACAAGACACAGAAAACAAAAAAAATCATAAATCCAACTGTGTCGATGATGACGTTAAATGTGAATTCACCAGCTCTCTGGGCTCGGAGTCAGTTTGTGACAACACGACAAAACGCACCAAGAAGGTCGAATCTTCAGCAAATACCGGCCCGTTATGGCGCCTCCCTCAGGAAGACAGTGATGAAAACTGAAATCAGCTGGCACGCCAAGCACACGTGCTCCTTCGGGGGCAAAATCAAAATGAGGAGAAGGGCTGTGGGCATCTGGCCCTGTGGTTCCTGCATGAACAGCAGCTGGTGGGGCCTGCACCTCACCCGCCTACAGCTACCACACCCTCTGCTCGGGGCCTGCACCTCACCCGCCTGCAGCCACTGCCCCACCTCCATCAGGAGACTGAAGGAATTGCAAGCCCAGGAGGAGCACCACAGTTTGAAGCACCACTAGCCTTTAATTAAATGGGTCAATTTATGCAGGACCTTGGTTTGTTAATGGTATTTATTTGACATTCTGATTTTTATTGCCTTAATTCTGCTTTCTCAAAAGAGACTTGGAGGGATGGCATAGAGAGGAGTGGAAGCTAGTTAGTCCCCCTGGAACAACTAATAAGCAATGAAGAACAACCAGTAAATAACCCGGGGTAACTGCGGGGGGACAAACATGACCATCCACTGGGAAGAATGTCCGAGATCGCAGCATAAAATCTGTAAGTAAAAACTGTGGATCCAAGCTGGGAGCCCCTCTCCCCACAGCCTGAGCTGCAAAGCCTTGTAGAGCTAGAGAGCAGCTCTCTATCAGCAAGTGAATACAGCTTAGTTGAACGCCAACTGGGGCTTTGATTAACAAACGTGGACTACTTAATGCAAGCTATGAATCCCCAACAAGCAGACAGAGGCTTTGGGTAATGACTGACCTTGGAGAGCCGGAGGGTGGCCACGGACTGGCTCAGTGGAGAAAGCCTCTGCCATTTTCAGTTCGTAGCACTCTGACCCAGACAAGGGTGAAGATAGCACAGGCAGAGAGACCACTGAAATGCTAACGACCTCTCCTAGGGAGGTTATCTTTCCTAAGAGGAAAGGGGTGGGGCCCAGCTCTACCACCCGCCTTCCACTCAGAACCAGACCCTAGAGCCTGGGGGAACAGAGCCATGGGCCACACCTCCTTACACAGGTCTGGAGCTATGGGCCGACAGGCGCCACCTGCTGGGCGGAAAAGCACAGCGACTTGAGGCCTCACAGGGAGCATAAATCTTCTAAGACAAACCCTCAGGGAGACATGATGCTACTACCTCCTTCTGAGACCTAAGCCCATTCTGGTCTGGGAAAACCTGACTGGGGTAACCAAAGAAACCAGATGCCTAGACTACAGAAAACATCAACCTACACTAAGAAAAAAAAATTTATGGCCCACTCAAAGGAACAAACTTACACTTCAACTGAGATACAGGAATTTAAACAACTAATACTAAATCAATTCAAAAAGTTTAGGGAAGATACGGCAAAACAGATGAACCATATAATGAAAACACTGGGCATACATAAGGAAGAAATCGAAAGTTCAAAAAACCAACTGGCAGAATCTATGGAAATGAAAGGCAAAACACAAGAGATGAAAGACACAATGGAATCATACAACAGCAGATCTCAAGAGGCAGAAGAAAACATTCAGGAGCTGGAGAACAAGGCCCCTGAAAGTCTACACACGAAAGAACAGATAGAGAAAAGAATGGAGAAATATGAGCAACATCTCCGGGAAGTTAAAGATAAAATGAAATGGAGGAAACAATGTGTCATGGGTGTCCCAAAAGGAGAAGAGAAGGGAAAGGGGGCAGAAGCAGTAACAGAGGAAATAATCAATGAAATTTTCCCATCTCTTATGAAAGACATAAAATTATAGATCCAAGAAGCGCAGTGTACTCCAAACAGAGTAGATTTGAATAGGCCTATGACAAGACACTTAATAATCAGATTATCAAACATCAAAGACAAAGAGAATCCTGAAAGCAGCAAGAGAAAAGTGATCTATCACATACAAAGGAAGCTTGATAAGACTATGAGTGGATTCTCAGTAGAAACCAGAGACGCAAGAAGAAAGTGGGGTGATATATTCAAGATACTAAAAGAGAAAAACCACCAACCAAGAATCCTATATCTGGCAAAACTGTCCTTCAAATATGAGGGAGAGCTTAAAATATTCTCAGACAAACAGATAATGACAGAGTTTGTGAAGAAAATACCGACTCGACAGGAAACACTAAAGGGAGCACTGCAGACAGAAAGGGAAAGACAGGAGTGAAAGGTTTGGAACACAATTTTGGGAAATAATAGCACAACAATGTAAGTACACTGAACAAAGATGACTGTGAGTATGGTCGAAAGAGGAAGGTTAGGACCATATGGGACACCAGAACCAAAGATGAAGGAAAAAGACTGTGACTGTGTAACTTAGGGAAACCTAGGGTGCTTGACAATTGTAATAAAAGGTACAAATGTGTTTTTACATGAGGTAGAACAAATGAATGTCCATATTGCAAGATGTTAAAAATAGGGTGCGATTGGGGGGAAAATATAATCAATGCAAACCAGAGATTATAATTAACACAAACATTGTATTATGCTTCCTTTAATATAACAAAGGCAACATACCAAAGTTAAATGCATACGGGGGGGGGACGGG